>QRFJ01005935.1:0-30033 GCA_006176705.1 Cocos nucifera | reverse complement strand
TTTTATTGAGTTAACCTAGAAATTTTCTACTTAGATATTCATCTTTGATTTGATTGAGTACCTTTAGGATTTTTTTCTGATTTACTACTCTACTTCACATCTAAATTCTTTAAACTTTTCAAAAGCTTTAGATTTATATATCTCATAGATATATCTGTACCATAATCGATAAAAATAATGAAGTAAATATAACCTTTTCTAGTTGGAATATCAAATGGGCTACACACACGTGTGTATCAAGATAAGTATCTCAGTGGTCCTATCTTGATGTCCCACAAAGGATAGCTTGGTCATTTTCTCTTGAAGGCAGGACTCATAGACTAGTTACGACTCATTTGAGAAAAAGTCTAAAAACCTTCTTTCATCAGTCTGTTAATCCTTTTCTCTTCAATATGACCAAGCCTAAGGCACCATACATACTTGGGGTTAATTTTATTTATAGATCTTTTAGATCCCACAGCACTCACTATCTACTCGAATAAATTTTTAAATACATCAATATGTAACTGATAGAGACTATTAATCATGACACCATGATCGATCATTTTATTTCCTAAATAAATGGTACATTAACATTTATAACAAACTTGTACATGAAATAGAAATTAAATTTTTGTTAGTAACAGGTACATTGTAACAATCCCTTAGAATTAAACTTAGATGATAATCGCAAAGGATGGGTGATCATGGCCACAGTAGCAACTCTTGCCCCATTGCTAACTTGAAGGATCATCACACCATTTCTAAGCCTTCTACTTCCCTCAAGACCCTACATAGAAGTATATAAGTGTGCACTAGAATCAAAGTTTATGATCCAATTAGCAGTAAAAGAAACCATAAGGTTAATTTCAATTATGAGCAGATCAGATATATCTTTTGAAGGTGTGTCTCTTTTATTTCCTTTTAGGATTTATAGGTACATAGGATAGTTCTTCCACTCCTCAGCGAGAATCATGACCCTTAAACTCTTCAAGGTCTTCTTAGTGGTCACCAACATGTCTATTAATTTAGTCAGGATGAAATCTATCTCGTTCATATGGTAGTATACTATAACCTACCTGTACAAACTTATAAGGGATTGTCAGATCAAATCCACTTATAATTTATTATACATGGTCATGTCGAGCTTCTCAAGCTTCTTAGGTTCTTGATCATTATCAAACAATGATGGTGGACCGACTATCTTTTTTTTTATCTTTGTGCTAAAGAGTGCTTAGATCAACTCTCCTCACCATAAAACTCTTATATGTGAGTTAACATAGCCCTAGCAGTCTTCATAACCTAATGGTAACATTGTAAATGATGCCAATTTATGGCACCTTACTTTGTTATCGTCATCCGTCCATTTTCTAGCACTTTCCATTGGTCAATGATTGGATGGCTTGGTAACATTGAAATTTTTTGATCCATGATATAGCTAAGCTTCTCAAAACTCTTTTTTAACTTTCAAGTTCCTGAGCTAGTCCTTAAATTAGGTCTAGTTAGTCGGTCGATTTCCAGTAATATGGATAAGATAATTGGAGGCACACATTTCTTAGCAGAGAGAAGAAGATTCTAGTTAAACTTTTATAATTGATAATTAGTTTATTTTAAACATTTTATTTTAAAAAAAGCTATCACCCACTATTTTTGTAAATCCCTACACTCCTAGGGTAGAAAAATGAGAACCCTTTCACGAGTTAGGGTTCGTAGCGGGTACTGACAAGTACCATAAATATATTAATAAGAAGCATCAAAATATATATTAATTAATCTTTATTCTTTAAAAATTGATATTTTTTTATGTATTGCAAGCAAGACACTCATGAATATAAAGAGCCCGATTCACTGGTTAAAAGGACTCAAACTAGATGCAAAATGGAACTCAAATGAAGACTCAAAAGCTACTCAAAAGCCTAAAGACCAAAATAAGCCCAAAACTGGCCCAAAAACATTTTTTTTAAAGCTGTTGGTTCATGGTGGACTAACCGGTTGGTCCATAGATTGAGGCGTGGACCAGGTCTTCATGCAGCATATGGATTTACATGGGCAAATGGGGCACTTTTGCGCCAAATGATGGCTGACAGGCCTTTGATACAGGATTGAACTATTGGCAGGGGGCTCGCTGAGGGACATGCATGGAATTTCTAAAGCACAAATATTTTTTTGCGGAAAACAAGCTTATGAACTGTAAAATCTATTTCTTAACGGGCACGTTAACGGGCATTAGCAGGTTTGGGTGCTGATTCAAATGATTTTGCATGCACTGGGACTAATTCAAATCAGATTTGGATGCTGTAATTGGCCTGAGATCAAATCAAACTCAAATTAGGGAGGAAGGATTTGCAAACATTAAATACCTTCACCCTCTCCTGCTATTTAAACCATCTTAGCCGCACCTTTGCAATCATAGCTGATCATCTCTCCTCATGCCTGATAGTCTCATAATGGACTCTACCTAGAACGTCTTAACTCAACATGATTTCAGAATAAAAAAATTAGATCCTGTTGGATATGATTCAATCCGTGATGAGCATCACTAACCTTTTATTATTTCTTTAAGGGATATATTTTGCTTACCACTAATTACATAGTGAATAGGGTTCTCTCTAAATCTGTTCTTACCATACATATGAGATATGACATAGTAAGAAATCGAGTCTTGATTATCTCAAGATTTGGGGATGTCTAGCTAATGTCAAGCGATATAAGTGGACAAGTTAGAGGCTAAGTCTATGAGAGCTCATTTTATAAGGTATCCAAAAGAATTTTTGGGATACTACTTTTATCTTCCAATGTATCATAATGTGATTGTGAGCTGAGACACAGTCTTCTTAGAAAAATAGTTTATCCATCATGGAAGCAGTTAGAGGTAAATAGAAGAGAGAGTCTCTAATAAGCAATAACGAGTTATAGAACTTATTGAACCCATTGAGCTAGTAGATGATGTACCTCCTCTATCTCATAGATCTAGTAGAATCTTCCATCCTCCTGAAAGGTACAAGGTATGCTTACAGAGGTTGAAGAGCAAATATTTCTCATGAGAGATCAAAAACATGGAGATAATCCTAAAAACTATTATGAGGCGATGATAGTCATCGATTCTGAGAAATAGCAGATGGATGTGAAAAGTGCTTTCCTAAATTGATATCTTGAAAAGATATCTATATAGTTCAGCCTCTGGATTTTACTTTCAGTGATAGAGATCATAAGGTCTAAAAATTATAGAGGTCCATTTATGGACTCAAGCAAGCATCTCGAAGTCGGAATATTCATTTCCATGATGCGATCAAGATATTTGATTTCATAAAAAATAAAGAGGAACCATGAGCCTTTAAGAAGGTCGGTGAAAGTGTTGTGATATTCCACATAGTGTATGTGAAATGTCAAAAATAAAATCCACTCTTATACAAATAGATAGTATTTGTATCTCTATCAAACATTTTTCTATTGCCATATCTATTACAAGTGCAATGAGCCCATCTTTGATGTAAGAGTGTCGCATTCCCAAAAATAAAATCGTAGAAGTACTCTACACCCTTCCTATATTCAACAGAAATCTTTCCATCGACTACTCGATGGTCCATCAAACTATGGTCTATGATAGACTATCTAAGAATTCTGCATATACATAAATACAAGATAATTGCTACATACTATTTTATCATTCAAAATGGCTTACATAGTAAATTAATGCATCCTATCATCAACTAATAGGTAAAGATAGATCCTATCCTATTTAAAAAATGTATTAATTCTATTGATCTATTATAGTAATCAAATGATACGTAACAGGGGCTAAAAAATTTTTGGCAGTATTTTTTCTTAGTTTTTTCATGCAGGGAGATCAAAAGAAAAATGCTGTCTGAAATTTTTTTCGAACTCTCAGCATACCGTTTGATTACTATAATGACTTGTAGAATTACTTCCATTTTTCAAACCATCCATAGTGGACAATCAATTGATCAATATACATAATTTTTCTACCTGTATAAAAATAAATAAATATATAGATACATTAGAATATGTACATCAATCAACTAACGGATCTATCATTCCAAGCAATGCAAATTTTATTAAAATTAATACATAATTAATGCTGTCCGATATTTTCCATCGACTTGAGCACATAGGGCACATAAGGAATAGATGCCTTAGATGCTAGCTATGACCCAAGACCCATGCATGCAGACCATGCCCTAGCTCTATGCATGTTTGCAATGCTGCCTGGCATTTTCTCTCTGTTCGAGCACTCTACATACCGAGATCCAAATTCCATGCATCTAATTAATTAATTAGTTATCTAACTAATTAATTAAATAAATATTTAATTAAATTTTAGTGATGGCACTAATCGTTGCTAATGCCGTCAGTAATATTAAATAATATTAGCCAATGCTAATGCCATCGCTACTACTACTACTCATAATGTTAGGGATGCAGGGTTGGGGGTGGTGGAGCAGGGACTGCATGGTCAGGCCGACAAGGATGGGGCTATGGGGTGGCTGGTGGGGCAAGGGCAGCAGGCTCCAAGGTCATGATGCAAGAGGCGCCAGTAGGAGAGACTGGGCCGAGGTGGCAGGCTCGGGATGGCGGCATAGGAGGCACCAGCAGGGTCGGGATGGCGATAGGAGAGGCAGGGCCAGGGTGGCAGGCTTGAGACCATGGCATAGGAAGCATTGGTGGGGTCGGGACGACTATGGGAGAGGCAGAGCCGGGGTGGCAAGCTTAGGGCCGTGGCATAGGTGACGGAAAAATCGAGTTTTTTCTATCGTAGGATGCATCTGATCGGATCAAATTTACAGTGGAATAATTTTAAAATTTTTTTATAATTTAATCAGATTTGAGAGTTCTCAAATCTGATTAGATTTATCTAAAATTTAAAAATAAAATAAAAATAAAAATAGTGATAATAGTTATCACTTGATCGGATAAATCGTTTATCCATTGTGATGATCTGACGACTTTTTCAAGGTTCTGATTGAGCCGCACATGTATCTAGCCTCTATCAATATTCACTCGAATCAGATCTAGAAGTCTCCTCCTTCTGAATCTAATCTTCAAAGAATAGATCTGATGTCTTTCCATAGATCCTTCAAAACGAACTCCAAAAGCTGCGTGTTCGTCTCACGAACACCATCGTCTCTCGCTGATCTTCATGCCAACGAGACTTGATCTTTACTCGCAGGTTTTGCCCAACTCTTGGGCATGGAGAAGAGGAAAAGGATCAGATGAGGGAGGCATGGAGATGGTAATTTTGGCATGGCTTCATCGTAGAGAATTTTCTATACACAACAGCTTGCATAGGGCCCTATTTATAGACCAAACAAAGAGTCCTTTCGCATGTGACTTTGAACAGGTCAAAGCCAACAAGCAGAAGGACTCTCTCATAATCTCCATGCCCCACATCCCTTTTTTTATATTTTTGTCAGACAAAAATAAAGGGATATGGCATGGAATAATTTGGGAAAAGATTAAGTTGGCGCACAACTCTTATCTCCCAAGAGTTTGAACTATTCAAACTTTTCATCCATTCAAACTTAATTTGAATGGGACACCTCCATACATATCCATAAGGGTGCATGGCCAAAGGGGGAGTGCGCCCCTTATTCCTCACGTAAATCCCATATGGACATGCACCCCCAGATAAATTCTAGGGGGCGCACGCCATATCTCTACTTTCCTGCATATTGGGTCAACATTTGACCCTTGTCATGTTCCCATTTCATAGAATTTTGGATAAATATTTTTCAAGTCACATCCAATGAAATTAGGTCAAGTCCTAACCAAGTTAGAACAAGCCTTGATCAGGCTAGGACTCGGTCCAGTCAGATTAAGAAGAATCCATTTAGAATTTTTGGGAGAGGTTGTCCAAATTTCATTTCATGATTTTAGGACAAATCATAATCTGGCAAAGATAACCCTTATCTTGTTCCCATCTTATGGGATTTAGGACAAATTTTGATTAGGCCAGGACAAGATTCAATCAGATCAAGATAAATTTCTATAGAGTTTTTGGATAAACCTTGTCCAAATAGTTTCACAAATTAGCAGATCTTGTCCTATTTTCATCCGATGGATTAGGACAAACCTAGATCAATTTAGGACAAGACTTTTCTGACTTGGACAAGTTTCAGTCAGACTAGGATAAACCCATACAAGGCTCCTGGGTGAGCCAAATCTAATTTGGCTCAGTCGAGATGATCCAAAAAGACTATAGAAGAAAAATGTTAGGCTCAATCGTGTGCTAGCATAATTTTCTTGAACCTAATTGGATCTAATCCAAATCAATCAAACTGGATTAGCTCAATTGATGACATTTAGATCCAAACCCTTATTTGTATGACCTAGTTAGGTTCAGTTCTGTATGGTAATGGGACATGTCATGATCTCTATCATCGACATCATGAAAATATCTTTCGATGGACCAGAACTCTTTCATTTCACTCAATTAGAATCATCGATCATCAAGATAATTCTAATTAATCCTTAAATCCACTAGTGACACCTAGCAGTATATGGTGGCAACCCATCAAAATCGAATAGCAAATCTCTCGGTGCAGCTACTCGTATGATTAGATTCTTCTA
The DNA here is from genome assembly GCA_006176705.1 of Cocos nucifera. NCBI lineage: Eukaryota > Viridiplantae > Streptophyta > Magnoliopsida > Arecales > Arecaceae > Cocos > Cocos nucifera. The sequence goes on along the minus strand of QRFJ01005935.1, from coordinate 23,466 downwards.
TCATGAGCCCTGACGAGATTAGGGTTAAGATAAACTCATCAAACCCAACACCCATCATATGAATGAATCATTCGATTCAAGTCCAATGTGAAATTCTAATAGAAACTCCTTTCTATTATTTCATAGTATCATGGCCATGGGTTTTAGGACTCGATCTTTTGATCATCATAGAACTACTCCTCCTCTACCAAGGTTGATAGATCCCATCTTGGTGTGATCCAATTTTCACAATGAATATGCTATAGCCAACATACACCTCAGAATTTCGAATGGCTAGGAGATCAAGTTATGGTGTAGTCAAACTATAACACCCTCAAGGTGAACTGTCGATGCACCTCAGGTTAAAGAACTAGACACATACTGTAGCATCGAGCTAGTCATCGATGAGAAGATAGGCTTCCTTATGACTGCTCGAGGTGGTCACGCTCAGTGCCCTTATTCTTTAATAAGTACCTGTACTCTCACTCCGGTGTCTCCACATTATAGAATCAAGATTTATCTATCTTAAGAAAGTGATCGTACACTGATCTTTCGAATTAATCACCATCCTCATGATGATCCTACGATCGAGAATAATTTATAAGTTTATTATGATAATACATGCCTTAAATTTTCAACTCTTGAAATATATGTTATCATGCCTATTAAGTCAATGGATGTATCATAGACACTTTAATATATAATATGATAGAATAAATAATTCTTTAATTGATTTTAAGTCAAAATTATGAAAATGTTCGTAGAAAGTATTTAACAAGTGTCAACCAATCTGGCTTCTAGGGCACACATCTAACAAACTCCCACTTGACCTAAAGCCAATTGGCTACAAATCTAAGTTCCATCTTCTTAAGGTAGGCTTGGATCTTCTGCGGGCCTAAAGGCTTCGTCATTGGGTCAACCGTATGGTCTATGGAGTCGACTCTCTTAACCTCAATGTATTCCTTCTCGAGGTAATCATGGATGAGGTGGAACCATCTTCTTGGAACTCTTCCAATTTACAGTACCACCAGTGCATAGAAATAAACTTTCAGATGTTGACTTTCGATCATCTATGTCAGACATAAAGTTTGAGTCTGCATACCTCTAGACCTAGAGTTTACCATGCTGAACCTCTTCAGCACCTCCTCTATGTGACAGATCTAGCATCCTCTTCAGTCTATCCCTATAGATTTAAAAACAAAATTGAAGGATGCCTTACCTAGGTCTATCATAGAAAATTTCTTAAACAACCATACATTGACCTATGTCAGCATGGGAATATCATTCCTAATTAGGAGGATGTTATCCATGTACAATACGAGGAAGACAACAGCGCTCCCACTAACCTTCTTGAACATAGTTGATTTTTTCTCGTTCTTGATGAAATCAAATGATTTGATTACATCAAGCATTCTATCTTCGAGATGCTTATTTAAGTCCATAGATGAATCTTTGCAACTTGCAGACCTTTATGATCACCATCACTAGATGTGAAAATAAATAGCTATTTCATATAAATATCTTCCTCAAGATATCCAATTGTGAACTCCGCTATCATATCCATCTGCTATATTTCATAATTGAAATATGATATAATGGTAAGCAATGTGCGGATGGATGGCCACTAACGAGAAGATAACCTGATACCCTTTCGCCACTAGCCTAGCTTTGAATGTCTCTATATTTTCATCTGCATATATCTTTTTTTCGAAGATCCATTTATACCCAATAGATACTATACCTTTAAGTGGATCTACCAAGATCTAGATTTAGTTCGAGTGCATCAAGTCAATCTTCGACTTCCTTGCCTCTTATCAATTTTTGGAGTCGATATCTGATATCGTCTCGTTATAGGTTCTGAGATCATTATTATGAATCCATTTTTCATAAGAAATATTTTTTCTACATCCTCTAAAATAGTACCTAAGTATCTTCAGGAGGATGAAAAATTCTATTTGACCTACGAGATGGAGAAGGTAGTGAATTATGGACCGGCTCAGACTAACTGGGTTCCTCAGGTTTCTTTGCTCTTTGCTTTTTGGAGACTTTCTCCTCGAGCCTAATCTATCTTTTAATGTCACCATCTTGAATAAACTATTTTTCAAAAAAAATAGTGTGTCAACCCATAATCATATTGTGATCTTTTGGAAGATAGAAATAATATCCTAATAACTCTTTAAGATATCCAATAAATTAAGCTTTAAGAGATCTAGACTCTAACTTGTCCACCGTCGGACAATCCCAATTCTGAGATGACTCAGACTTGGCTTCTTACTATGCCATATCTCATATGGTATGGTAGGAACAGTTTTAGATGGAACCCTATTAAACTATGTCCCTAAAAAACTTAGAAAGATCCGTGAGGCTCATCATGAATCAAACCATATCAATAGTATCCATTTTCTTCATTCTGAAATCTTGTTAAGTTGAGGCATTCCAGGCAAAGTCCATTATGAGACTATACCAGTATCCTTGAGATAGTCCAGAAATTTTTGACTAAGGTATTCACCTCCTCGATCTGATCGAAGAACCTTAATAGGCTTTCTAGTTTGCTTTTCTACTTCATGTCTAAATTTTTTAAACTTTGCAATGACTTCAGACTTATGTTGTATCAAGTACACATATCCATATCGAGATAGATTATCGATAAAAATAATAAAGTAGACATAATTACCTCTGACTGGCATATCGAATGGGATGCACACATCTATTTGTACTATAAAAAGTAGGTCTATGGTCCTTTCCCATATCCCACAAAAGGAAGCTTGGTCATTTTGCCTTGAAGGTATGATTCATAAATTGGATATGACTTGAAAGTCAATGGACCAATTAGTCCGAATTTTTTCAATTTATTAATCATGTCTTCAACTATATAACCTAGCCTAAGGTGCTACAGGTACCTTTCATTAACACTATCTTTAGATCATTTTGATCCTATGGCATTCACATTTTGCTCGACAGACTCAATGACGAGCATTCCTTCAGAAGGTCCTTCTTCTTGCTTGTTCTTTAAGCTGGCCAGGTACATAGGGTAGTCCCACTTCTAATGGCCATCGAAGTTGTAGTGGAAATACTTTTTCTTCTTTGTGGCCTTCTTTTTTAGCTCGTCCTTCCTTTTTTCTTCTATTTTCTGCTTCTTTGTAGACTTATTCTTCTTTTCAAAAGACTTTCTCTTAGAAGAAATTTGCTCCAAAGCCAAAACTGAGTCCTTTGAACTCTTCAAATTTTGCTCAACAGTAACCAACATGTTTATTAACTCAGCCAAGGTGCATTGGAGCTTATTTATATGAAAGTTTATAATGAACTGTCCATACGAATCAATCAAGGACTGCAGGATCACATCAATCTGTAGTTTCTTATCCATCAAGACTCTGAGCTTCTCAAGTTTTTAAGGTCCTTGATCATTGCCAAGCAATAATCATGGACCAGCTACCCATCACACATTTGCACCTTAAAAAATCTCTTCGAGACTTGATAACGCGCTGCACGACTCAATTCATCGAACAACTCTTGCAAGTGCCCCAATGTTTGGCGAGCAGTTCTATATCTTCATGTTGGTGCTGCAATTCATCTGATATTGAGCCCAACATGTGGCACCTTACTTTGTTATGATCATTAGACCACTTCTCATGAGACGTTCTCTAATCAGCAATCGAACGGGCTGGTAAAGGAAAGGTCCTTGTCCAATGCATAGGTCAACTTTTTCGAATCCAAATCATTTTTGAAGTTCTTTAGCCAATCCTTGTAAATTGATCTGGTCAACTTAGGGGTATCTAGGATTCGGGCTAGGGATTTTGATGCAGACATTCTCCTATAGAGAATCAAAGTTTCTAGTTAGACTTGTAATTTGACTCAACCAATTTATTTAGGGACTTCATTTTTAAACAAATTAGGCTCCCACTATTTTCTCGAATTTTTATACTCCCTTGGCAGAGATACAAAAATCTCTGCAATCATTGATTTCTAGTGGATGGTGCGGTCCCATCGACTGGCTCACCACCTCATCTAATAGTTATTGGTGATGGATCAATCGATGAGTGGACAACTCTTGTCCAATATTTTTCTAAACATGGTGCACCTAAACTTGATCTCTAATTCATGAAGTTCACCATGCCCGGAATATTGCTCCACTCCTTAGTTAAGTTAAACCCACCATTTGCATAAATTAGATTCCTGATTAGATCTCTTACCGTATCCAAAATATTAAGCCCAACCCATCCTCCAACCCATAGCATCAATACCTAATAGACATGGTTGCATCTTTCTGGTGCAACTGAACTACTGTATCTAGTCGAGAATAATCAACCTCAGGAAGGGCCCGCACATCTATAATGGTGGAAGACCTATGACTTAATATTTTTTTAGAAAGATTTGATTTGGTCTCTTAGACTCAACTAGTCATAACATTTATGACCAACATAGTTGTATGAGTTAGCTCGAATCGTTAGCCACCTCAAACCAGAACTGGGTTGACTCAATCGATCAGGTAAGTGAGATCGGTGGGAGGAACATGCCATTAACTCATCGTGAATGTATTCAGATCGAGTAGCTTCCAATTAAAAACTACTGGTCATATTTGTCATACTTAGACACCGACTTGTCTGACCAGAACTAATCGGATTAGCTTACAATCCAGGCTTGAACCATGGAGCTAAATTAGGTCTTAACTTGATCGACCACATATGACTATGAATCGACCTTGACCCAAACTTAATCCTATTAGGCTGATCAAATCTAAGCACTCTTGATCCCACCTAACCAACTCTTGATTCAGTTTGATCAACCACTAGACCTATTTGAGCTACCCACATCCAAACCCATGATTTATGAAGGTGTCTTAGATCTAAAAATTTATAATTTTATATCTAATTATTTTCATAAACTTAATTCTTAATTAAGTCCAAGGGTTTAATAATAAAACATGTATCAAAAAATCTTAGAATTTTAGAATCTAGGATTTTGCAGAAAAGTAAGTTTTCAATTTCTGATTAAAGACAAATGTGTAGCACCCCTACACTCCATAAGAGCACCCCATCGAGTAGAAAGAGAGGGCCTTTAAACTTTTCTTACTTTTATGACTAGACGGCCAAGGGAAATGCCTTAATAAAAAATGTGAAGTATCCTACAAAAACTATTAGATCTAAAGCATATAATTGTTACATGATTTAAGATCTAATCTATATATATTTTGCATACATCTCATGTATCAAATTTAATATTTAAATTTATGTTTCAGATCTGATTACATCTTAGGTAATATATGAAAATAAAATTTTAAATGATCTCATCATAAAAAAAATTAATCTAAACTACTTATGGCATAGATTTATGGAACTAGTCTAGACATGCATTGCATATATCATACATATAAAATTTTTAAATGCATCTCATGCTTTCAGATCTAATTATATTATATATAATATCTAAAATTTAACTAATCTAATCATATAATCTTTAAAAAATTAAATAAATATTTTATTAAATTTTTAATCTAGACTATGAGATTAAACTAGAGATCTAGTCTAGACTTATGCTGCCTATATCACATATATCAAAATTTTAAATTAGACCTTATATTTTAGGTCTGATTATATCTAATGTAACATCTAAAACTTAAATGATCAAATCATAAAAAATTAAATTAGATCTAATCTAAAATATATTTGAAAACTATTATGATATAGAATAATAAATCTAGACTAGAACATGCATTGTTTATATCAAACATATATATATATATATATATATATATATATATATATATATATATAACATGTAATTTTTTATTTTAGATCTGATTACATCCTATGTAATATTTAAAAATTAAATAATCAGATTATAAAATAAATTTTAGATCAATCTAAAGATAGATCTAGAAGTAGCAACCTTGCTCTGATACCAATTGAAGAAAAAATCGAGTTTTTTCTATCGCATGATGCATCTAATCGGATCAGATTTGTAGCATAATAATTTTAAATTTTTTTTATGATCTGATCAGATCTGAGAGTTCTCAGATCTAATTAGATTGATCTAAAATTTAGAAGTAAAATAAAAATAAAAATATTGATAACAATTATCACCTGATCGGATAAATCGTTTATCCATTGTGATGATCTGACGACTAATCCAAGATTCTGATTGAGTCGTGTATATATCCGACCTCTACCAGTATCCACTCAGATCAAATCTAAAAGTTTCCTCTTTCTGGATCTAATCTCCAAAGATTAGATCTGATGTCTTCCCATAGAGCCTTCCAAATGAACTCCAAAGGCTGTGCATTCGTCTCATGAACACCATCGTCTCTCGCTGATCTTCATGCCAATGGGACTTGATCTTTACTTACAGGTTTTGCCCAACTCTTGGGCATGGAGAAGAGGGAGAGGATCAGATAAGGAAGGCATGGAGATGGTGATTTTGATAGGGCTTTGCCATAGAGAATTTTTTTATACACAATAGCTTGCGCAGAGCCCTATTTATAGACCAAACCAAGAGTCCCTTCACATATGACTTTGAACAGGTCAAAGCCAACAAGAAGAAGGACTCTCCCATAATCTCCATGTCCCACAACCCTTTTTTCAGATTTTTGTCACACAAAAATAAAGGGATATGGCATAGAATAATTTAGGATAAGATTAAGTTGGCGCGCAACTCTTATCTCCCAAGAGTTTGAACTATTCAAACTTTTGACCCATTCAAACTTGATTTGAATGGGACACCTCCATACATATCCATATGGGGCGCATGGCCAAATGGAGAGTGTGCCCCTTATTCCTCACATAAATCCCGTATAGACGTGCACCCTCAGATAAATTCTAGGGGGCACACGTCATATTTCTTCTTTCCTGTATATTGGGTCAAAATTTGACCCTTGTCATGTTCCCATTTCATAATATTTTGGACAAATATTTTTCAAGTCCCATCCAATGAAAATAGGTCAAGTCCTAACCAAGTTAGAACAAACCTTGATTAGGCTAGGACTCAATCTAGTCAGATCAAAAAAAATCCATCTAGAATTTTTGGGAGAGGCTTGTCCAAATTTTATTTCATGATTTTAGGACAAATCATAATCTAGCAAAGACAATCATTATCTTGTTTCCATCTTATGGGATTTAGGATAAGTCTTGATCAGGCCAGGATAAGGTTCAGTCAGATCAAGACAAATCCCTACAAAGTTTTCAGATAAGCCTTGTCTAAATAGTTCCATAAATTAATAGGTCTTGTCCTATTTCCATCCGATGGATTAGGACAAGCCTTGATCAGGTTAAGATAAAACTTTTTTGATCTGGATAAGTTTCAGTCAGACTATGATAAATCCATACAAGGCTCCTAAATGAGCCAAATCTAATTTGGCTCAATCGAGACGATCCAGAAAGACTATAGAAGAAGAATGTTAGGCTCAATCATGTGCTAGCATGATTTTCTTAAACCTAATTGGATCTAATCCAAATCAATCAAACTGGATTAGCTTAATTGATGTCATCCAGATCAAAACTCTTATTTGTGTGATCCAGTTAGGTTCAGTTCTGTATAGTAATAAGACATGTCATGATCTCTATCATCGACATCATCAAAACATCTTTCAATGGATTAGAACTCTTTCGATTCACCCAATTAGAATCGTCGATCATCAAGATAATTCTAATTGATCCCAAAATCCACCAATGATACCTAGTAGTATATGGTGGAAATCCATCAAAATCAAATAGCGAATCTCTCATTGCAGTTACCTGTGTGAACTCGTCAAACTCATCACCCATCATATGTATGAATCATTCAAATCGAGTCCGATGTGAAATCCTAATAGAAACTTCTTTTTATTATTTCACACTACCATGGCCATGAATTTTAGGACTCGATCTTATGATCATCATAGGACTACTCCTCTACCAAGGTTGATAGATCTTATCTTGGTGCGATTCAATTCCTATAATGAATATGCTATAGCCAACATACACCTCAAAATTTTGAATGGCTAGAAGATCGAGTTATGGTATAGTCAAACTATAATACCCTCAAGGTGAATTGTCAATGTACCTCAGGTCAAAGAACTAGATACACACTGCTGCATCGAGCTAGTCATCAATGAGAAGATAGACTCCCTTATAACTGCTCGAGGTGGTCATGCTTAGTACTCTTATTCTCTAATTAGTACCTATACTCTCACTTTGGTATCTCCATACCATAGACTTAAGACTCATCTACCCTAAGAAAGTGATTGTACATCGATCTTTTGGATCAATCACCATCCTCGTGATGATCCTACGATCGGAAGCAATTTATGAGTTAATTATGATAACACATGCCTTAAATTCTCAACTCTTAAGAATATGTGTTATTATGCCTATTAACTTAATGGATATATCTCAGATACTTTAATACATAATATGATAGAATAAATAATTTTTTAATTAATTTTAAGTTAAAATTATAAAAGTATTTCTCAAAAATATTTAACAAGTGTCAGCCAATCTAGCTTCTAGGGCACACATCTAACAGTAGGAGGTGTTGGTGGGGTCGAGGCAGCCATAGGAGAGATGGGGCTGGGGTGGTTGGCTCAGGGCCGCGGTGTAGGAGGTGCTGATGGGGTCGGAGCAGTCGTGGGCAAGGCGGGGCCAAGGTGGTGGGCTCGGGGTAGCTGTGTAGGAGCATTGTAGTGTAGAGGGCATTGGCGGGATCGGGATGCTAAGAAGGAGAACATGCAGGGAGCGAGGAACACCGAGAAGGACCCTTGAGGAGTGGAGAAGGCATGGAGATTTTTTTTCACTTGAATTTTTTTTCCTTTTGCAGGATCGAAAAGGGGTTATGGGTAGACTATTATCGATGGCAAGTTTACTATCATTAATACGGTCGACAAATCTACATTCTTTGTGCCAGAAAATTAGCGATAGTAGTTTCTACTGCTAATACAAAATTATTATCACTAATAATATTAAACATTTTTAAAAATATTAAATTTTAATATTAAGTTTTCTAAAAATTTTTAACTATTACTAACTACAAGCCTACAATCGGTCGGTAATACAGCCAAAAAAATCATATTTTCTATTAGCAATGGTAGTTTCTATCGCTAATACCAACAAGCCATTGCTAATAATATTAATTTTTTTTAAAACTTTTAAAATAATATTTTTTCTAAATTATTAGCAATGGTAACAACTCCATCGTTAATAATCATAATTTTTTAAATTATATTTTAATATTAAATTTTTTTTCTAGATCATTTTTTTGGTGGTTAAAAATTAATATTAAATTTTATTAAATTTTTAGGCTTAATTAATTTATAGATCAAGTCCTAATTGATAATTAAATTTAATTTAGTTTGCCTTGACTTAATTTATGGCTACTTGAATTTTAATATTTTAAGTAGGACTTAGATTCAAAACCTAATTGAATTAGATTTGATAGGATTTCAAATTAGATTTGAATTGATTCGAATTGGATTCGAAGTGAACCTAAATTAAATTTTTTTAATTAATTTAAATTAAAATTAATTTAATTAGACTTGACTTAATTTAAGAGTAATTGAATTTTATAATCCAATTAGGACTTGGAGTCATAGTCTAATTGAATTAGATTTAATAAGATTTTGAATTGGATTCAAATCATATTCGAATTAGATTCAAATTAAATTTAAATTAAAAATTATTTTTTCTTAATTAAATTAAATTAAATTAGACTTGACTTAATTTTTAAGATAATTAAATTTTACTATCCAAGTAAGACTTGGATTCATAGTCTAATTGAATTAGGATTGATACATTTTTGAATTAGATTCGAATTGAAATCAAATTGAATTTGAATTGAACCCAAAATTAAAAATTATTTTTTTAATTAATTTAAATTAGATTTAATTTAATTAATTTTTACTTAATTTAAGGCTAATTGAATTTTATTATCCATATAAAACTTTGATTCAAGATCTAATTGAATTAAGTTTGATAGAATTTCTAATTAGATTTGAACGAAATTCAAATTGGATTCGAATGTCATCATGGATCAAGTCTAAATTAATTTAAATTAGATTTAATTTAAGTAGGCTTGACTTAATTTAAAGCTAATTAGATTTTATAATCCAAGTAGGACTTGAATTTAAAGTCTAATTGAATTAGGTTTGATAGTTTCAAATTAGATTCAAATCAGGTTCAAATTTGATTTGAATCAAACCCAAATTAAAAATTATTTTTTTTAATTAATTTAAATTATATTAAATTTAATTAGACTTGACTTTTTCGAATAAATAATCAGAAAATTATTTTTTGATTAAATAGGATCATAAATTTTTTTTTAACTTAAAAAAAAATTTGAAACTTAACGGAAAGGGAAATCCTGATTTCCCGGTCCAGGTTCGTCCAGATCTGATTAGATCAAGAGATATATTTCAAAAATTTTCTCTTGATCTCAATCAGATCTTGATATGTTTTCAGATCTGATTCTTATTATTTTAATAAATAAAATAAAATAAGATAAATTAAATCAAATTTAATTTACCTGATTTGGGTAATCCTATTACCCTGTAGATGATCCTGATTGCAGCGGAAGGTTCTGGATCTTAGCCACGCAAGCGCCTGGCCTCTACCGGTATCCACTCGGGTTGGATCTGGAGATCCTCTTCTTCTCTATCACACCTCCAAAAATCAGATCTGGATCTGATCTGGAGGATCTTCAAAACTCTTTTGAAGATCTGCAGTCGTCCTTTTGCAGCAGCGCAGCCTTCTTGCTTTTGATCGCCTTTCCTTTGATCTGAATCGCACCAACCTAAGTCCAAAACTCCTTTTGGACGTGGAGAGCAAGGGGAGAAGAGACTATGGCATGGAGAAGGAGGGGAGAGGCAGCCTTGGGGCGTGGGTCTAATTGCATTCACACAGGAATTAGGGTTGGGCGCAGGGTCTTATTTATAGACCTCTTGTGATCCAACTCCTCTTCCTCTCAACCAATCACAACCCTTTGTGAAATCAGATCTAAATCTGATTGGTTGGAATAGAGACCCCTGGATTCCTCCTTAGAGGGTGCCTAAGACCAGTCAAACTTGGATTCTTAGTAGAACTCTGAATTGGAATCCAAAAAGGGAGGTGGAGTCCTTGTCCAACAAGGACTCCTAGGCGCCTCCTAACTTGGGCTCACGCCACCCTTGGCGTGCGCCCTTCTCCTTGCCAGGTTCTGGCAGGGGGACAGGCCCCCACCAGCTCTCCAATAGGTGCATGACATGTGGTCAAAAGTCAAAGTGTCAATGGTCAACGTTTGACCAGTCAAAGGTAGACTTTGACCAAAGTCAAAGAACAAGAAATGGCAGGTGACCAAAAATGGCAGGTAATGTCTTACAAAATAAGACAACCTATTTCTGACTTGGACAACCTCCAGTCAGACCATATGAAGGCCTCTGATTGAGCACAAACTCCTTTGGCTCAGTCAGGACAACTTATTTATGATAGTAAAAGAAGAACGTTAGGTTCAATCGAGTGCTAGCACGATTTCCTTGAACCTAATTGAATCTCATTCAGATCAATTGAACTAGATCAGTTCAATTGATGATCACCAGATTCAAACCCTTGTTTGTGTGACCCAGTTAGGTTCAGTTCTGTATGGTAATGGGATATGTCATGATCTCTATCATCGACATCATCGAAACTCCTTTCGATGGATCAGAACTCTTCTGATTCGAACAGCTAGAATGATCGATCATCTAAATCATTCTAATTGCTCCCAAAATCCACCAGTGACACCTAGCAGTATATGGTGGCAACCCATCAGAGCTGAATGCGAACCTCTTGGTGCAGCTACCTGTGTGATTCAAGTTCTTCTATCTTGAGCCCCGATCAGATTAGGGTTAAGGTGAACTCGTCAAACCCTAGTCTCTGTCATATGATGTAATCATTCGATTCGAGTCCAATGTGAAAATCTAAATAGAAACTCTTTCTATTATTTCACTCTACCATGGCCATGGATTTTCTGGACTTGATTCTCATGATCATCATAGGGCTGCTCCTCTACCACCGAGGTAGATAGATTCCATCTTGATGCAATCCAGTTCCTACAATGAACATGCTATAGCCAACATACACCTCAGGGTTCCATATGGCTAGGAGACCGAGTAATGGTGTAGTCAAACTATAACACCCTCAAGGTGAACTGCCGATGCATCTCAGGTCAAAGAACCAGACACACTACTGCAGCATCGAGTCAGTCATTGACGAGAAGGTAGACTCCCTAATGACTACTCGAGGTGGTCACGCTCAGTGCCCTCGTTCTCTAACGAGTACCTGTACTCTCGCTCCGGTGTCTCCACACCGTAGACTCAAGACTCATCTACTAAAGAGAAGCGATTGTACACCAACCTTCCGGATCAATCACCATCCTCGTGATGATCCTATGGTCGGGAGCATGTTTATGAGTTAATAATGATTATTCATGTCTTAAATTTTCAACTCTTGAAAATATGAATTATCATTACCATTAACTCAAAGGATGTATCACAGACACTAAATACACATATGTGATAGAAAATAACCCATTTTATTAATTATAGTCAAAATTATAATTTTGCCCCTAGAAGTGTATTACAAGTGTCAGCCAATTCTGGCTTCTAGGGCACATATATCTAACAATCTCCCACTTGTCCTAAAGCCAATTGGCTACAAGTCTAAGTCCCATCTTCTCAAGGTGGGCTTCGATCTTCTGCTGGCCCAACGGCTTTGTAAGTGGGTCTGCCACATTATCTGCGGAGTTGACTCTCTTGACCTCAACGTAACCTTTCTCAAGGTAATCGCGGATGAGATGGTATCGCCGCTCAATGTGCTTGGATTCTGGTGAGACCTCGGCTCCTTAGCAAGGGCTATGGCGCCATTGTTGTCGCAGTAAAGAGGAATGGCATCTGATGGCATTACTCCAATTTCTGCAGCAAACTTCTTGTACCAGAATGCTTCCTTTGCAGCCTCTGATGCAGCTATATATTCTGCTTCCATGGTGGAATCTGCTATCACAGTTTGCTTGGAACTCTTCCAGCTGACAGCTCCACCATTGCACACAAACAGACTTCCAGATGTCGACTTTCGATCATCTATATCGGACATGAAGTCCGAGTCTGTGTATCCCTGGACTTGGAGTTCTCCATTACCAAAGACCAACATCATATCCTTAGTTCTTCTCAAGTACTTAAGGATACATTTCACAGAAGTCCAGTGTTCTTCACCTGGATTTGACTGATATCTGCTTGTGACACTCACAGCATGGGCTATATCAGGTCGTGTACATAGCATGGCATACATGAGGCTCCCTATTGCAGAAGCATAAGGGATCTTGCTCATGCGTTCTATTTCCTCAGGTGTGCTGGGGCACATCTTCTTGGAAAGATGAATACCATGTCTGAAGGGTATTAATCCCCTCTTAGAGTTTTCCATACTAAACCTCTTTAGTACTTCCTCTATGTACATCTTCTGTGAAAGTCCTAGCATCCTATTCGGTCTATCCCTATAGACCTTAATTCCTAGAATAAAGGATGCTTCACCTAGGTCTTTCATGGAGAATTCCTTGGACAACCACATCTTGACTGATGTCAACATGGGAATATCATTCCCAATAAGGAGGATGTCATCCACGTACAATACGAGGAAGACAACAGCGCTCCCACTGACCCTTTTGAAAACACATGGTTCCTCTTCATTTTTGATGAAACCAAACTTTTTGATCACATCATTGAAACGAGTGTTCCAGCTCCGAGATGCTTGCTTAAGTCCATATATGGACCTTTGCAGCTTGCAAACCTTGTGATCAGTATCACTGGATGTGAAACCTAGCGGCTGTTCCATATAGATATCTTCCTCAAGATATCCATTTAGGAATGCCGTTTTCACGTCCATTTGCCATATTTCATAATCGAAATAGGCTGCAACAGGCAAGCAATGTGCGGATGGATTTTAGCATAGCTACTGGGGAAAAGGTATCCTGATAGTCAATGCCTTCGCGTTGACTATAACCTTTTGCCACCAGTCTAGCCTTGAATGTCTCCACATTCCCATCTGCACCAATCTTTCTCTTGAAGATCCATTTACACCCAATAGGTACTATACCTTCTGGTGGATCTACCAAGGTCCAGACTTGGTTTGAGTGCATCGAGTCAATTTCTGACTGCATTGCCTCTAGCCATTTCTCGGAGTCGATATCTGATATCGCCTCGTTGTAGGTTTTGGGATCATCACCATGAGCACCATTACCTATGAGGAACATTTTCCTCTACATCCTCTGAAATAATACCTAAGTATCTTTCAGGGGGACGGAAAACTCTTTCCGATCTACGAGGTGGAGGAGGTAGTGTTCTTATTGGCTCAACCTGATTTGGTTCCACTTGGTCCTTAGCTCGTTCTGCTTGTGAGACTTTCTCATCAAGCTTAATCTGCTTTCCAATGCCGCTATCTTGAATAAACTATTTTTCAAGAAATATGGCATGTCGACTCACAATCACATTGTGGTCTTCTGGAATGTAGAAATAGTATCCTAATGACTCTTTAGGATATCCTATGAATCGAGCTCTAAAGGACCTAAACTCTAACTTGTCCGCTTGTTGTCTTTTGACATGAGCCGGACAACCCCAAATTCTGAGATGACTCAGACTTGGTTTCTTACCGTGCCATATCTCATACGGTGTGGTAGGAACGGTTTTAGAGGGAACCCTATTCAGTAAAGATAGATTGAAGTTAATAATGAATGTCCCCAAAGAAAATCAGGGAGGTCTGTGAAGCTCATCATGGATCGAACCATATCCAATAGAGTCCGATTTCTCCGTTCTGAAACCCCGTTGAGTTGAGGTGTTCCTGGTGGAGTCCATTGAGAGACTATGCCATTTTCCTTAAGATAGTCTAGGAATTCCCGGCTAAGGTATTCACCTCCTCGATCTGATCGAAGAACCTTAATGGGTTTTCCAGTTTGTTTTTCTACTTCATGTCTGAATTCTTTGAACTTTTCAAAGGCTTCAGACTTGTGTCTCATAAGATACACATACCCATACCTAGACAGATCATCGGTAAAGGTAATGAAGTAGACAAAATTGCCTCTAGCCGGCACATCAAATGGGCCGCACACATCAGTATATGTACTAGGGCAAGGAGATCTGTGGCCCTCTCCCCATGTCCAACAAAAGGGAGTTTAGTCATTTTGCCTTGAAGACAAGATTCACAAGTTGGATATGACTCAAAAGTCAATGGACTCAATAGCCCATTTTTCTCCAATTTGTTGAATCCTATCTTCTGCTATATGACCTAATCTCAGGTGCCATAGATATCTATCGTTTGGACTATCCCTAGGTCGTTTGGCATTCACGTTTTGCTCGATAGTTAAAACAGGTACATCAATATGTAGCTGATAAAGACCATTAATAAGGAAACCATTTGCAATTTTATTTCTTTCATAAAGAATGTTACAATGGTCCTTAAAGAAGGTGATCACATAACCTTCTTGTGCTAAGCATGAAACAGAAATCAAATTCCTGCTAGCTGCAGGCACATAATAACAGTCTTTTAAAACTAAGTCTAAACCAGATGGTAATCGAAGAGGGTATGTTCCCACGGCTACTGCAGCAACTCTTGCTCCATTACCGACGCGCGTAGGATCATGTCTCCATCCCTCAGCCTCCTGCTATCCTCAAGACCCTGCATAGAAGTGCACAGATGAGCACTAGAACCAGAGTCAAGCACCCAACTGGATGCAGAAGAAACCGTAAGGTTAGACTCAATAACGAGCATACCTCCAGAAGGACCTTCCTTCTTGTTCTTCAGGGTGGCCAGGTAAGTAGGGCAGTTCCGCTTCCAATGGCCGTCGCTGTTGCAATGGAAACACTTTCCTTTGCCATCGGCCTTCTTCTTCGGTTCTGCCTTCTTCTTCTTTGATCCTTCCACCTTTTGCTTTTTCACAGACTTCTTTTTCTTTCCATAAGACTTTCTTTTGGAAGAAGTCCGTTCCATAGCAAGAACTGAGCCTTTAGAACCTTTCATAGAAAGCTCAGCGGTAACCAGCATATTCATTAACTCGGCCAAGGAATTCTTGAAGTTTATGCATGTGGTAATTCATGATGAATTGCCCATATGCATCAGTCAAGGATTGCAGAATAATATCGTTCTGCAGGTCCAAGTCCAACTTCACACCGAGCTTCTCAAGCTCTTCCATGTCCTTGATCATTGTCAGACAGTGATCTTGGACTGACTGCCCATCACGCATCTTAGCCTTAAAAAGTCATTTCGTGACTTGATATTTGGCTGCGCGACTCTGTTCACCAAACATCTCCTGCAGGTGAGCCAACATTTGGCGAGCAGTCCCGATATCTTCATGTTGGCGCTGGAGCTCATCAGACATCGAGCCCAACATGTAATATCTGGCCTTATTATCTTCGTCAATCCATTTTTCCAGAGACGCTCTCTGTTCAGTGGATGGACGAGCTGGTAAGGTGGGAGGGTCCTGGTCCTGCATATCTTCATGTTCTTAGATCCAAATCATTTAATTTTAATTTTTTCTGATTTCAGATCTGATCACATCTCATGTGACATCTGAAATCACTTTATTTTCTAATTAAAATAAAATTAAAATTGAGAACCATGGCTCTGATACCAGTTGAAGGGAAATCCTGATTTCCCGGTCCAGGTTCGTCCAGATCTGATTAGATCAAGAGATATATTTCAAAAATTTTCTCTTGATCTCAATCAGATCTTGATATGTTTCAGATCTGATTCTTATTATTTTAATAAATAAAATAAAATAAGATAAATTAAATCAAATTTAATTTACCTGATTTGGGTAATCCTATTACCCTGTAGATGATCCTGATTGCAGCGGAAGGTTCTGGATCTTAGCCACGCAAGCGCCTGGCCTCTACCGGTATCCACTCGGGTTGGATCTGGAGATCCTCTTCTTCTCTATCACACCTCCAAAAATCAGATCTGGATCTGATCTGGAGGATCTTCAAAACTCTTTTGAAGATCTGCAGTCGTCCTTTTGCAGCAGCGCAGCCTTCTTGCTTTTGATCGCCTTTCTTTGATCTGAATCGCACCAACCAAGGTCCAAAACTCCTTTTGGACGTGGAGAGCAAGGGGAGAAGAGACTATGGCATGGAGAGAGGAGGGGAGAGGCAGCCTTGGGGCATGGGGTCTCAATTGAATTCACTTAGGATTAGGGTTGGGCGCAGGGTCTTATTTATAGACTAAGCTTGTGATCCAACTCCTCTTCTTCCCAACCAATCACAACCCTTTGTGAAATCAGATCTAAATCTGATTGGTGGGAATAGAGACCCCTGGATTCCTCCTTAGAGGGCGCCTAAGACCAGTCAAAGTTGGATTCTTAGTAAGAACTCTAATTGGAATCCAAAAGGGAGATGGAGTCCTTGTCCAACAAGGACTCCTAGGCGCCTCCTACTTGGGCTCACGCCACCCTTGGCGTGCGCCCTTCTCCTTGCCAGGTTCTGGCAGGGGGACAGGCCCCCACCAGCTCTCCAATAGGTGCATGACATGTGGTCAAAAGTCAAAGTGTCAATGGTCAACGTTTGACCAGTCAAAGGTAGACTTTGACCAAAGTCAAAGAACAAGAAATGGCAGGTGACCAAAAATGGCAGGTAATGTCTTACAAATAAGACAACCTATTTCTGACTTGGACAACCTCCAGTCAGACCATATGAAGGCCTCTGATTGAGCACAAACTCCTTTGGCTCAGTCAGGACAACTTATTTATGATAGCAAAAGAAGAACGTTAGGTTCAATCGAGTGCTAGCACGATTTCCTTGAACCTAATTGAATCTCATTCAGATCAATTGAACTAGATCAGTTCAATTGATGATCACCAGATTCAAACCCTTGTTTGTGTGACCCAGTTAGGTTCAGTTCTGTATGGTAATGGGATATGTCATGATCTCTATCATCGAGACATCATCGAAACTCCTTTCGATGGATCAGAACTCTTCTGATTCGAACAGCTAGAATGATCGATCATCTAAATCATTCTAATTGCTCCCAAAATCCACCAGTGACACCTAGCAGTATATGGTGGCAACCCATCAGAGCTGAATGCGAACCTCTTGGTGCAGCTACCTGTGTGATTCAAGTTCTTCTATCTTGAGCCCCGATCAGATTAGGGTTAAGGTGAACTCGTCAAACCCTAGTCTCTGTCATATGATGTAATCATTCGATTCGAGTCCAATGTGAAAATCTAAATAGAAACTCTTTCTATTATTTCACTCTACCATGGCCATGGATTTCTGGACTTGATTCTCATGATCATCATAGGGCTGCTCCTCTACCACCGAGGTAGATAGATTCCATCTTGATGCAATCCAGTTCCTACAATGAACATGCTATAGCCAACATACACCTCAGGGTTCCATATGGCTAGGAGACCGAGTAATGGTGTAGTCAAACTATAACACCCTCAAGGTGAACTGCCGATGCATCT
This sequence comes from Cocos nucifera, assembly GCA_006176705.1. Lineage (NCBI taxonomy): Eukaryota > Viridiplantae > Streptophyta > Magnoliopsida > Arecales > Arecaceae > Cocos > Cocos nucifera. The sequence goes on along the minus strand of QRFJ01005935.1, from coordinate 5,067 downwards.
CAGGTCAAAGAACCAGACACACTACTGCAGCATCGAGTCAGTCATTGACGAGAAGGTAGACTCCCTAATGACTACTCGAGGTGGTCACGCTCAGTGCCCTCGTTCTCTAACGAGTACCTGTACTCTCGCTCCGGTGTCTCCACACCGTAGACTCAAGACTCATCTACTAAAGAGAAGCGATTGTACACCAACCTTCCGGATCAATCACCATCCTCGTGATGATCCTATGGTCGGGAGCATTTTATGAGTTAATAATGATTATTCATGTCTTAAATTTTCAACTCTTGAAAATATGAATTATCATTACCATTAACTCAAAGGATGTATCACAGACACTAAATACACATATGTGATAGAAAATAACCCATTTTATTAATTATAGTCAAAATTATAATTTTGCCCCTAGAAGTGTATTACAAGTGTCAGCCAATTCTGGCTTCTAGGGCACATATATCTAACAATTTAGATATCCAAAAAAGGGAAATTGATCAGGTATTGATTAACATAAATAGAAGCATCAAATATAATTCGACAATTTTACAAAATCGATAATGTGCTATCAATTTTTTTATTTACCGATATGAATTTAGCATTGGTAAAAATCATAATTTCCTATGCTTACATCTTACGTAGGCAAATAGGCTTATTTTCTACATTAAATTTACATCGATAAATATTTTCCATTTTTATAAATTTTTTTTTATTTTTATAAATTATTTTTTAATATTTATTAAGCATAGGTAATTATGACAATTATCCATGATTAATTTTTTCATAGGTAATTAGGATTATTTCCTATGCTAAATTAACGTATGAAAATATATATTTTATTTTTATTTTATTATTTTATTTTTTAAAATAATTTATCGACATTCGAGTAACGTAGGTAATCAACCTAATTACCTATGTTTATTTTTTACATAGGTAATTATGCTTATTACCTACTATTAATTTATGTCGATAAATATTTTTTTATATAATTTTTTTATTTTTTTAAACTATTTACCAACATTAATATAGTATAGGCAATAAGCCTAATTATCTACATTTATAGCTTTCATAGGTAATTAGACTTATTGTCGATGCTAAATTTGCATCGATAATTATTTTTCTTTTTTATAATTTTTTTTTATTTTTATAAATAATTTACTGATATTAAATAAGCATAGGCAATAAACCTAATTACCTATGTAAGACCTAAATATAGGTATTATTTACCATTATGTAAATAATTATTTTTTTTATTTTTATAAGTTATTTATCATTATCTAAATAATTTATGGGTATAATTTATAAAATTCATCTCAATCCGATAGTTCTAGTCATGTCGATCAATAAAATTTGATTTTGATGATCACAAATGATCACGTGATGATCTGATAGATAAAATCCATCGATGGATCTAAAAACTTTTAATGATAATCTCGGTGATATTTGTAATATACTATCAAAATTTCATCTCAATCGATTATCATTATCATAATCAATTTAGCATGGAATGATTTCGACCGTTAAATAAAAAATATGTGATCAAAAGGCCAAACAGCATCCGATTATAAGATAATTTTTTAGATAAATGATCTTTGCTACTATTTTGATTATTTGTATAGTGGCGATCATAAAATTCAAAATGCACGTATATGAAAATGAGAAACTATATATCTTTTCATACTCATTCTTAAGGTTCTTAAATAATTATACTTTTGCTTTTGTACGATCTACTTAATATAGATGGTTCATATGTGTGCGATCATGATTTTATGATCATCACCGTATAAATGATCAAAGTAGTAGCAAAGTTTATTTATCTATAAAATTATCTTATAATCAAATACTGTTTGGCCTTTTGATCACATATTTTTTATTTAAAAGTCGAAATCAGTCCACACTAAATTGATCATGATAATGATGTTCAATTGAGATAAAATTTTGATAGTATGCTATAAATATCACCAAGATTCTCATTGTAAGTTATCAAAACCATCAATGATCTCTATTTATTGGATCATTATGTGATCGTCGAAATTAAATTTTATTGATCGACATAGCTAGGGCTACTAAATTGAGGCAGACTTTTGTGACGATACTCTAATGATAATTATTTAGATAATAAATGATGAAGATGAACTTTTAAATAATAATTATTGATAAAATTAATGTTGAAAAATGTTTGACCTATTTAGCGATATAAGAGTAATGTTGGTAAATAAAATAATTACCTACGAAAATACTAAACATAGGTAATTTATTTTATTTCTGATGTTTTCTTTACATCAAAAAATATTTTTTAAATTTTTATTTTTAAATTTTAATTAAATATTTTTTAAAAGTAATTTTAATTTTAAATAAATATTTTTTGATGTTATTTAACATCGATAATAACATTAATCACCTACGCTTCTCATTAACGTAGCTAATTATTGAATTACCGATAATGTTTTGCATCAGTAAATCTCTTTAGGTAATTAATTTTAATTAAAATTAATTATTAACATTAGATAATTAATGTCAATAATTAATGTTAATTATTTAATTATAGACCAACCGAACCCCTCCTATAAATGACAAATTATTTATGAAAAAAATATTAATTAACAATTTTTTTCCAATGCAACTAAAACATCAAAAAATATTTTGAATTGCCTATGTTTTATCTTTACGTAGGTAATTAAGATTATTTCCAATGGAAAGGTTACGGTAGAAAATGTTTGTCTTTTTTGGCGATGTAAGATTAATGTCAGTAAAAATGAACTACCTATGGAATTTTACATCAAAAATAGCATAAATTTTTTGATGCAATTTATAAGTTGGTAAAAAAGAAAAATATTTTTCAATGTAAATTATACATCAAAAATAACCAAAATTTTCTACGTTATGTATTTATGTAGGTAATTATTTTAGTTATCGACGTTTATTTTACATTAGCAAAAATATATATCTTTTATTAAATATTTTATTTTTTATTAAATATTTGTCGATGTTTTGCTAACATCGATAATAACCTTGATTACCTACATTTTTTTATTAACATAGCTAATTATTAGAATTACCAATGTTATATTACATTGGTAAATCTTTTTAGATATTTACAACCCCACCCCTCTATGCATTTTTGTCTCCCATCCTTGCCCTCCTATTTTCCCCGCCTAAACCTTCTCCACCGGCTATCCTATTTCTGCGGCCCTCCTATTTTTCTTCTCTCTTTCGATTGCTCTTGCCGTCGGTCATCCCTACTTTCACCTCCACCGTTGCCGTCACCACCATGCAGTCGCCGCTACCATCACCACCATGCCATGCCGCTGCCGTCGCCACCGCGTCGTTGCCCCGAAAAGGAAAAATCCTTTTTTTTGCATCCTGAGGGAAGGGAGGAGGGGGGGTCGGGTGGGGTTGGTTGCCCGGGCAGGGAGGAAGGAGAGGAGGAGGGGCGTGGTGGGGTGGAGGGGAGCCACGGGCCAAGGGTGAGGTTGGGGTTGGGGGAGCGAGCCCAATCATTTTGGGGAAGGAGGGGCACCACGGGGTTTGGGTGTTAGATATATGTGCCCTAGAAGCCAGAATTGGCTGACACTTGTAATACACTTCTAGGGGCAAAATTATAATTTTGACTAAAATCAATAAATGGGTTATTTTCTATCACATATGTGTATTTAGTGTCTGTGATACATCCTTTGAGTTAATGGTAATGATAATTCATATTTTCAAGAGTTGAAAATTTAAGACATGAACAATCATTATTAACTCATAAATTGCTTCCGACCATAGGATCATCACAAGGATGGTGATTGATCCGGAAGGTTGGTGTACAATTGCTTCTCTTTAGTAGATGAGTCTTGAGTCTACGGTGTGGAGACACCGGAGCGAGAGTACAGATACTCGTTAGAGAACGAGGGCACTGAGCGTGACCACCTCGAGTAGTCATTAGGGAGTCTACCTTCTCGTCAATGACTGACTCGATGCTGCAGTAGTAGTGTCTGGTTCTTTGACCTGAGATGCATCGGTAGTTCACCTTGAGGGTGTTATAGTTTTGACTACACCATTACTCGGTCTCCTAGCCATATGGAATCCTGAGGTGTATGTTGGCTATAGCATGTTCATTGTAGGAACTGGATTGCATCAAGATGGAATCTATCTACCTCGGTGGTAGAGGAGTAGCCCTATGATGATCATGAGAATCAAGTCCAAAAATCCATGGCCATGGTAGAGTGAAATAATAGAAAGAGTTTCTATTTAGATTTTCACATTGGACTCGAATCGAATGATTACATCATATGACAGAGACTAGGGTTTGACGAGTTTACCTTAACCCTAATCTGATCGGGGCTCAAGATAGAAGAACTGAATCACACAGGTAGCTGCACCAAGAGGTTCGCATTCAGCTCTGATGGGTTGCCACCATATACTGCTTAGGTGTCACTGGTGGATTTTGGGAGCAATTAGAATGATTTAGATGATCGATCATTCTAGCTGTTCGAATCAGAAGAGTTCTGATCCATCGAAAGGAGTTTCGATGATGTCGATGATAGAGATCATGACATATCCCATTACCATACAGAACTGAACCTAACTGGGTCACACAAACAAGGGTTTGAATCTGGTGATCATCAATTGAACTGATCTAGTTCAATTGATCTGAATGAGATTCAATTAGGTTCAAGGAAATCGTGCTAGCACTCGATTGAAACCTAACGTTCTTCTTTTGCTATCATAAATAAGTTGTCCTGTCTGAGCCAAAGGAGTTTGTGCTCAAACAGAGGCCTTCATATGGTCTGACTGGAGGTTGTCCAAGTCAGAAAAGGTTGTCTTATTTTGTAAGACATTACTACCTGGTCATTTTCTTGTTCTTTGACTTTGGTCAAAAGTCTACCTTTGACTGGTCAAACGTTGACCATTGATACTTTGACTTTTGACCACATGTCATGCACCTATTGGAGAGCTGGTGGGGGCCTGTCCCCCTGCCAGAACCTGCAAGGAGAAGGGCGCATGCCACCCTAGGCGTGTGCCCAAGTTGGAGGCGCCTAGGAGTCCTTGTTGGACAAGGACTCCATCTCCTTTTTGGATTCCAATTAGAGT
>QRFJ01005934.1:0-36051 GCA_006176705.1 Cocos nucifera | reverse complement strand
TATGCCATTAACTCATACAAGAATGCATTTCAGATCGAGTAGCTCCCAATTAAAAATCAGTCGGTCGTAGTTGCCAAACTTACCTTAGACACCAAATTATTGAGTCAAACAATTGGGTTAGCCTACAATCCAGACTCTAACCTCTGAGCCTAATTAGGTCTTGCTTGATCGTAACTCAATCTTGACCCAGACTTAATCCTATTAGGCTGGTCAATTTAAGCATTGTTGATCCCATCTAACCAACTCTTGATTCGATTTGATCAACCGCTTAGACCTAATTGAGCTACCCAAGCCTGAACCCAGTATTATGAATATGTCTTAGATATAAAATTCTTAATTTTAGATCTAATTAATATTCTATAATCTTAATTCTTAATTAAGTAGGGTTCATAAATAAAATATGCACAATAAATCCTAGGGTTTCAAGATCTAGGGTTTTGTAGAAAGTAAGTTTTGGATTTCTGATTAAGGACGAATGCGCAGCACCCCTACACGTCATAAGAACACCCCATCGGATAGAAGGAGTGGGTCTTTAAACCCTTCTTCATTCTTATGACCGAACGGCTAAGAGAAATGCCTTAATCAGGAACATGTAATACTATAAAATAGTTTTAAATCTATATCAAATATCTCATATACAAATTAGATCTAATCATGGCATATTTTGCATACATCTCATGTATCCAATCATGCAATTTTTAGATCTAAATTATCTCATAATAATCTAAAAAATTAGATTTAAATTGATCTTATCAAAATAAACTCTAATCTAGATAACTATGTAGAACTATTCTACAACTAGTCTAGACATGCATCAATCATATCTCATATGATGTTAAAATTAAATAATTTTTATTTACTATTTTTTTGATGGTATTATAATAATTATAATATCATAAAATAATAATAAATAGATCTAAAATATGATTTAATCAAATTAAATTGTAAACATGCAAGACTATTTTACAGAACTATTTTTTTTAGATCTAGTCATGCATATTTTCTAATCTTATATCCAAATCATTTAATTTTAATTTTTTTGGTTTTAGATCTAATCACATCTCATGTGACATCTAAAATCACTTATTTTTTGATTGGAATAAATTTAAAATTAGATCTAAACACTTTAGAACCTTGGCTCTGATACCACTTGTAAGGGAGAAATTCGATTTTTCGGACCAGGTTCATTCAGATCTAATCGGATTAAGAGATATATTTCAAAAACTTTTCTCTTTGATCCAAATTAGATTTAGAATATTTCAAATATAATTTTTATTATTTTAATAATAAAAATAAAATATTGATAAATTAAATTAGATTTAATTTATCTTGATGTAGGGTAATCCTATTACCCATTGATGATCTTGTAAGCAGTGAAAGGTTCTGGATCTAGCCATGCAAATACCTGACCTCTACCAATATCCACTCAAATTGGATCTAGAGATCCTCTTTTTCTCTATCACATCTCCAAAAATCAGATCTGAATCTAATTTGGAGGATCTTCAAAATACCATTCGAAGATCAACAGTTGTCCTTTGCAGCAGCGAAGCCTTCTAACTTTCTGTCGCCTTTCTCTCATCTGGATCGTAACAACTGAAATCCCAAACTACTTTGGGCATGGAGAGGAGAGGGAGAAGATGGGCTTGGCATGGAGGAGGAAGAGAGAGGCAGCCTTGGGGCATGGGAATTATGTTTTTTCTTTGAGTTGGGCGCAGGGTCTTATTTATGGACTATGCATGATCCAACTCCTCTTCTTCCCAACCAATCACAACTCTTTACAAAATCAGATCTAAATCTAATTGATGGGAATAGAGTCCCTTGGATTCATCCTTAGATGGTGCCTAAGAGCAGTCAAACTTGGTTCTTAGGAGGAGTCTATTTAGAATCCAAAAAGGAGATGGAGTCCCTATCCAACAAGGACTCCTGGGCTCCTCCTACTTGGGCGCACACCACCCTTGGCATGTGCCCTCCTTCTTGCCAATTTCTGGTAGGGGGTCAAGCTCCCACCATCTCTTCAATAGGTGCATTACATGTGGACAGAAGTCAAAGTATCAATGGTCAATATTTGACCAGTCAAAGATCAACTTTTGACCAAACTCAAAGGACGAGAAATGGCAGGTGACCATGAATCGCAAGTATTGTCTTACAAAATAAGACAACCCTTTTCTAACCTGGACAGGCTCCAGTCGGACCAAGTGAAGGTCTCTTATCGAGCACAAAGTCCTTTGGCTCAGTCAAGATAACTATTTATGATAGTAAAAGAAGAACGTTAGGTTCAATCGAGTACTAACACGATTTTTTTGAACCTAATTGAATCTTATTCAAATCAATTGAACTAGATCAGTTCAATTGATGATCACCAAATTCAAACTCTTATTTGTGTGATCCAGTTAGGTTCAGTTTTGTATGATAATGGGATATGTCATGATCTCTATCATCGACATCATCGAAACTCCTTTCAATGGATCAAAACTCTTCTGATTCGAACAGCTAGAATGATCGATCATCTAAATCATTCTAATTGCTCCCAAAATCCACCAGTGACACCTAGCAATATATGGTGGCAATCCATTAGAGCTGAATGCGAATCTCTTGGTGCAGTTACTTATGTGATTAAGTTCTTCTATCCCAAGCCTCGATTAGATTAGGATTTAGGTGAACTTGCCAAACCCTAGTTTCTGTCATATGATGTAATCATTCGATTCAAGTTCGATGTAAAAATCTAAATAGAAACTCTTTCTATTATTTCACTCTATCATGGCCATGGACTTCTAGACTTGATTCTCATGATCATCATAGGGCTGCTCCTCTACCACCGAGGTAAATAGATTTCATCTTGATGCAATCCAGTTCCTACAATGAACATGCTATAGCCAACATGCACTTCAGGATTTCGAATGGCTAGGAGACTGAGTTATGGTGTAGTCAAACTATAACACGCTCAAATGAACTGCCGATCCATCTTAGGTCAAAAAATTAGACACACCACTACAGCATCGAGTCAGTCATTGACGAGAAGGTAGACTTTTAATGACCACTCGAGGTGGTCACGCTCAGTGCTCTCATTCTCTAACGAGTATCTATACTCTCGCTCCGATGTCTTCATATCAAAGACTCAAAACTCATCTACTAAAGAGAAGCGATTGTACATTAACCTTCCAAATCAATCACCATCCTCATAATGATCCTATGGTCGGGAGCATTTTATGAGTTAATAATGATTATTCATGTCTTAAATTTTCAACTCTTGAAAATATGAATTATCATTACCATTAACGCAAAGGATGTATCACAGACACTAAATATACATATGTGATAGAAAATAACCCATTTTATTGATTATAGTCAAAATTATAATTTTATCCCTAAAAATGTATTATAAGTGTCAGCCAATTCTGGCTTCTAGGGCACATATATCTAACATATTATACTTCTTTTCTATCAAGAAAGAGAGGAAAAAAAGATTGGTGGGCTATATACAAAATTAAGTCTCGAGCTATTCATTACATTCTCGAAGAAGAAGAGTCTTAATTACCAAAATGCTTTCAAGAGGATGAGACAGTAGGAGTTCATCAATCTTCCGATGATGTGAAATTAGATGCTCCAAGAATACTACTACATGAAGATGGCCAACATGAGAAGGTAGATCCAACTAAGATTATTTTAAAAGACAATCCTTCTCAAGAAGAGGAAGAAGAAGAAGAGGAAGAGGTGGAAGAAGAGGAAGATCGAAAGAAGATTTCTAAGGATACCAAACATCTAAAAAGGCCGATGAGCAATGCTAAGTATATAATTTTTGGATCATTTTAATTTCTTATCTTGCATCATTTTATATCTTATATTACCATCCATAATTATATAATTAATGTAGTAACTTTATTTATTTTTATTTTTAGAGAGTATATATCATGTTTTATAGAGGTCGGAGACATGCCAGTCAAAGATAGAGCTCTTAAGGAGAAAGCAATTGCGTGGCTAGTTTTTATGGTAATACACCTCTTACACTAGATGGTAAGCTCTAATACTTTATATATTCTCATTCATGTTATTTTGTTATTTATTAACTAATATCATATTTTTTGTATTAAATTTTTTGTGCTAAGGTTTGAAGGATAGGGGTCACCGGTGATCCCATAGTCGCCTGTAGTAGCAGCCGTCAGCTCTCAGACACAATGCCATGGTCGAGGACTCATCCGACTCACAGCACCTCCAACTTGATCGAAGGATTTGTAGATCATCCATATTCAGAGCCGCTCGTAAGTACTACATGCTTAATTAATATGTTTAAAATTTAGTAATTTTAGAGTTAACATTTATTCTCCAAAATCAATTTTGCAGCATATTTAGAGAGCCTTCAACATCTTGTATCGTTACCAGGATCATACACCGATTGATGCTGGGATCGATGAATGATTTTTTGAGTTGGCTATTGGAAGCTCATGATGTAGCCTGAAAGATATTTTTGGTAAATTAAAACTAGTTTAATTTATTCTTTTTTGATATGTTGGTATTTTAATTACATATTAATACACACTTGCTTCTATCTTGTAGGAGTATAACTAATTCAAGACTCCTTAGGATGAAGAGATTGACCATCAGACATTTTAGGAGATGGCCGTACGGAGGCTTTGAGATGGCCTCTACAGCCTCAGGCAGTCCACCATCCAACACTCTAGTTTTTAGTCATCATCAGACTGAAAGTCCTTCAAGGATCATCAGATATGGGTGGACATATGGTAGGCCCTCTACGACCAATGGAGCAGTGAGAAATACTCTGGTAGGTGGTAGAGGGTGTGGCAGAATCGAACCATCCAGTAGGATTCGATCAAACACACAGGCGACTCGATCGACATACATGTTATGACCGATAGACTGATAAGAAATCAATACTAAAATCCTTCACTATAACTATAAAAACTCTTATATATATGTTTTAATTAATTTAATTTTATGATTACTTATTATAGATACAGCAGCTAGATCATTCACCAAACCAGCTACAGTTGTGGCAGGCCATACACCAGTCTAAGAGGACTGGTGAGTATTTAGATTCTATGTTATGACAGATCATAGTAAGAACTTCAAACTTTATTTAGTAATTAATTTATCACAGGATCTGATTTTTATATTAGAATTAATGTATTTCTGAACTGTGTAAACATGTTATGTAGAATACGTTGCTGAGAGGTATGGTGATGACCCATCTTCTCAGCCCTCCTTAATCTTAAGGGATGGCTCAACACCATTGGGAGGGTAGGAACTAGATCATCGGATTCGGGCATAGCTTCGATCCTCCACCATCTTGATACCTTTTGGCATTCCTATAGGCTTCGATGTCCCAGACATAGAGTGATGCATATATGGAGGAGGTCGTGTTGAGGCTTCTAAGCCAGCGACCTCAAGGCCTCCTGGATGCCATCCATAATACAATCATGGAGCTTCTCTAGGATCCACTACAGCATAATTAGCTGGGCTCGTCGTCCCAGCTATCATATCAAGTAATTATATTATTAAATCCTTTTACTTGTCTTAAGTTTTCATATTTAGAAGCTTCGTATACTTAGATTTGAGTTTAGAAAGAAATTTTAGGAGCTAAAAATTTAATCTAACCATCCAATCAATGGGTTGAAAGTATCTATAGCTCTATATCATCAAATCGAACATGTAGGAACTATCTATTTAAGAATCAGAGGAGTATATCGAAAGATACATCTCTATATTAAAAGATACATCTTTGCATCAAAACTTACTAATATTATTTTATTTTTTCATTACAGGATGCTGGGATATCCGGCTCTCATCCATCAGTTGCTAGAGAGGAGCAGGAGAAAAAAAAAAGATGGGCAACAATGAGAATTGGACCTAATTTTTTTAATGTATTATATTTTTTTACTACTTGTAAAAAAATTATATAATTTATATTTTAATATAATATAATTAATTTTTAATTTTTGATTATTGGATTATCTTTGGATTTTAATTATAATAGGTATTATAAATCATAATTTATTATGATTAATTAAAATAGATTTTAAAAAATATTATTAATTTTTTAAAAAAATTAACAATTAGCATCAGTATTAGCGACGACTTTAGAGACCAAGATGTTATCACTAAAATTTCTTAAAATAATTTTTTATTTTATTTAAAAATTATAAAAAAAATAGAGATGCCATTAATAATGGTATTTTTGGTTGCTAATAATTATTAGCGATGGCATTAGCCACGAAAATGCCATCGCTAATATTTTTAAAATATTTTATTTTATTTTATTTAAAATTTTAAAATAATTAGAGGTGGCATTAGAGATGGTAATTTCTATCGCTATTAATTATTAGCGATGGCATTAGCCATGACATTACCATCACTAATATTTTTTTAAAAAAAATAAATTTAAATATTAAAAAATTATTAGAGATGAAATTTTTTCATCTTTAAAGTCGTCACTAATAGTCTTATTAGCTATGGCTAGGTTTGTCAATACTAATAATGGAAATTAGCGATAAAATTTCTTTTAGATTGGATTTTACGATGGTATCAATGATGGTGAGGCTATCAGCAATGATAGATTGATTATTAGTGACGACAGTTAACCTTTACTAATAGTCCAAATTCTTATAATGGCTTTTGATCAGCATATCATCCACATATACCTTCATATTCTAGCCTATCTGATCTCTGAAGATCTAATTTACTAGCTAGTTATTGGTAAGTGGCATCAATAATTTTTAGACTGAAGGGCATAACTCTATAATAAAAAAGACCTCTATCAGTAACAAAAATAGTTTTCTTCTCATCCTTGAGAACCATCCAGATCAGGTTATAGTTAGAGAAAGCATCCATGAAGGTGAAGAGCTTGTAATCTGAAGTAGCATCCATCAATTAGTAGATTCAAGATAATGGATAGCTATCTTTCAGATAAGCTTTATTTAAGTCGGTGAAGTCCATGCAAACTTGCCATTTTTTATTTGCCTTCTTCATAAGAATCCATTTACAAACCAATCAAGATAGGTCACCACTTTGATGAACCCAGCACTTATTAGTTTGTCCACCTCCTCGACAATCATCTTTTATCATTCTGGAGCAAAACTTTGCTCATTCCACTTGATGGGCTTGCATGCTAGGTCCACATTCAGTCGATGCATCTTGCCTCTAGGTTCAATGCCCGGCATATTGGCAAGCATCTAGGTGAAGACATTGGTGTTATCCTGTAAGAAGGAAGTGAGGCAATTTTTGGTTACCTTGTCTTGATTTGATCCAATCTGAATTGCATGCTCCATGTTTCCATCTCCTAGTGGAATCATGATAAGATCTTCCTCTAGCTCCCTACATTCCTTGCCTAACTCATCATGGGGTGTCCAACCATTCAATAAGAAGAGCACCGGATGATCTTGCTCCTCGAAAAGTGATTGTATAGCATTACCACACCAAATGCTGATCTCCTCAAATTTCTCCAACCCATTGCCTTATTGAAAACTTCATCAACAGATGATATGTCGACACCATAGCCCAAAGGGCATTTAACCCTGATCTCCTAAGGATAGCATTATATAGGAAAAAAGTCTTGACCACTAAAAAGTTGACTTGGACCATGGATTGTCGCAGCGCCCGACCAACTATGTGAAGGGAAATCCTGATTTCTCGGTCCAGGTTCGTCCAGATCTGATTAGATCAAGAGATATATTTCAAAAATTTTCTCTTGATCTCAATCAGATCTTGATAAGTTTCAGATCTGATTATTATTATTTTAATAAATAAAATAAAATAAGATAAATTAAATCAAATTTAATTTACCTGATTTGGGTAATCCTATTACCCTGTAGATGATCCTGATTATAGCAGAAGGTTCTGGATCTTAGCCACGCAAGTGCCTGGCCTCTACCGGTATCCACTCGGGTTGGATCTGGAGATCCTCTTCTTCTCTATCACACCTCCAAAAATCAGATCTGGATCTGATCTGGAGGATCTTCAAAACTCTTTTGAAGATCTGCAGTCGTCCTTTTGCAGCAGCGCAGCCTTCTTGCTTTTGATCGCCTTTCCTTGATCTGAATCGCACCAACCTAAGTCCAAAACACCTTTTGGACGTGGAGAGCAAGGGGAGAAGAAGCTATGGCATGGAGAAGGAGGGGAGAGGCAGCCTTGGGGCGTGGGGTTTCTCAATTGCATTCGCTTAGGATTAGGGTTGGGCGCAGGGTCTTATTTATAGACCTCTTGTGATCCAACTCCTCTTCCTCTCAACCAATCACAATCCTTTGTGAAATCAGATCTAAATCTGATTGGTTGGAATAGAGACCCCTGGATTCCTCCTTAGAGGGCGCCTAAGACCAGTCAAACTGGATTCTTAGTAGAACTCTGATTGGAATCCAAAAGGGAGGTGGAGTCCTTGTCCAACAAGGACTCCTAGGCGCCTCCTACTTGGGCTCACGCCACCCTTGGCGTGCGCCCTTCTCCTTGCCAGGTTCTGGCAGGGGGACAGGCCCCCACCAGCTCTCCAATAGGTGCATGACATGTGGTCAAAAGTCAAAGAGTGAATGGTCAACGTTTGACCAGTCAAAGGTAGACTTTTGACCAAAGTCAAAGAACAAGAAATGGCAGGTGACCAAAAATGGCAGGTAATGTCTTACAAATAAGACAACCTATTCTGACTTGGACAACCTCCAGTCAGACCATATGAAGGCCTCTGATTGAGCACAAACTCCTTTGGCTCAGTCAGGACAACTTATTTATGATAGTAAAAGAAGAACGTTAGGTTCAATCGAGTGCTAGCACGATTTCCTTGAACCTAATTGAATCTCATTCAGATCAATTGAACTAGATCAGTTCAATTGATGATCACCAGATTCAAACCCTTGTTTGTGTGACCCAGTTAGGTTCAGTTCTGTATGGTAATGGGATATGTCATGATCTCTATCATAGACATCATCGAAACTCCTTTCGATGGATCAGAACTCTTCTGATTCGAACAGCTAGAATGATCGATCATCTAAATCATTCTAATTGCTCCCAAAATCCACCAGTGACACCTAGCAGTATATGGTGGCAACCCATCAGAGCTGAATGTGAACCTCTTGGTGCAGCTACCTGTGTGATTAAGTTCTTCTATCTTGAGCCCCGATCAGATTAGGGTTAAGGTGAACTCGTCAAACCCTAGTCTCTGTCATATGATGTAATCATTCGATTCGAGTCCAATGTGAAAATCTAAATAGAAACTCTTTCTATTATTTCACTCTGCCATGGCCATGGGACTTCTAGGACTTGATTCTCATGATTATCATAGGGCTGCTCCTCTACCACCGAGGTAGATAGATTCCCATCTTGATGCAATCCAGTTCCTACAATGAACATGCTCTATAGCCAACATACACCTCAGGGTTCCATATGGCTAGGAGACCGAGTAATGGTGTAGTCAAACTATAACACCCTCAAGGTGAACTGCCGATGCATCTCAGGTCAAAGAACCAGACACACTACTGCAGCATCGAGTCAGTCATTGACGAGAAGGTAGACTTCTAATGACTACTCGAGGTGGTCACGCTCAGTGCCCTCGTTCTCTAACGAGTACCTGTACTTCTCGCTCCGGTGTCTCCACACCGTAGACTCAAGACTCATCTACTAAAGAGAAGCGATTCGTACACCAACCTTCCGGATCAATCACCATCCTCGTGATGATCCTATGGTCGGGAGCATTTTATGAGTTAATAATGATTATTCATGTCTTAAATTTTCAACTCTTGAAAATATGAATTATCATTACCATTAACTCAAAGGATGTATCACAGACACTAAATACACATAGGTGTGATAGAAAATAACCCATTTTATTAATTATAGTCAAAATTATAATTTTGCCCCTAGAAGTGTATTACAAGTGTCAGCCAATTCTGGCTTCTAGGGCACATATATCTAACAATCTCCCACTTGTCCTAAAGCCAATTGGCTACAAGTCTAAGTCCCATCTTCTCAAGGTGGGCTTCGATCTTCTGCTGGCCCAACGGCTTTGTAAGTGGGTCTGCCACATTATCTGTGGAGTTGACTCTCTTGACCTCAACGTAACCTTTCTCAAGGTAATCGCGGATGAGATGATATCACCATTTGCTAGGAACTCTTCCAGCACAAACAGTCTGCCAGATGTCGACTTTCGATCATCTATATCGGACATGAAGTCCGAGTCTGTGTATCCCTGGACTTGGAGTTCTCCGTTACCAAAGACCAACATCATATCCTTAGTTCTTCTCAAGTACTTAAGGATACATTTCACAGAAGTCCAGTGTTCTTCACCTGGATTTGACTGATATCTGCTTGTGACACTCACAGCATGGGCTATATCAGGTCGTGTACATAGCATGGCATACATGAGGCTCCCTATTGCAGAAGCATAAGGGATCTTGCTCATGCGTTCTATTTCCTCAGGTGTGCTGGGGCACATCTTCTTGGAAAGATGAATACCATGTCTGAAGGGTATTAATCCCCTCTTAGAGTTTTCCATACTAAACCTCTTTAGTACTTCCTCTATGTACATCTTCTGTGAAAGTCCTAGCATCCTATTCGGTCTATCCCTATAGACCTTAATTCCTAGAATAAAGGATGCTTCACCTAGGTCTTTCATGGAGAATTCCTTGGACAACCACATCTTGACTGATGTCAACATGGGAATATCATTCCCAATAAGGAGGATGTCATCCACGTACAATATGAGGAAGACAACAGCGCTCCCACTGACCCTTTTGAAAACACATGGTTCCTCTTCATTTTTGATGAAACCAAACTTTTTGATCACATCATTGAAATGAGTGTTCCAGCTCCGAGATGCTTGCTTAAGTCCATATATGGACCTTTGCAGCTTGCAAACCTTGTGATCAGTATCACTGGATGTGAAACCTAGCGGCTGTTCCATATAGATATCTTCCTCAAGATATCCATTTAGGAATGCCGTTTTCACATCCATTTGCCATATTTCATAATCGAAATAGGCTGCAACAGCAAGCAATGTGCGGATGGATTTTAGCATAGCTACCGGGGAAAAGGTATCCTGATAGTCAATGCCTTCACGTTGACTATAACCTTTTGCCACCAGTCTAGCCTTGAATGTCTCCACATTTCCATCTGCACCAATCTTTCTCTTGAAGATCCATTTACACCCAATAGGTACTATACCTTCTGGTGGATCTACCAAGGTCCAGACTTGGTTTGAGTGCATCGAGTCAATCTCTGACTTCATTGCCTCAAGCCATTTCTCGGAGTCGATATCTGATATCGCCTCGTTGTAGGTTTTGGGATCATCACCATGAGCACCATTACCTATGAGGAACATTTCCTCTACGTCCTCTGAAATAATACCTAAGTATCTTTCAGGGGGACGGGAAACTCTTTCCGATCTACGAGGTGGAGGAGGTAGTGTTCTTATTGGCTCAACCTGATTTGGTTCCACTTGGTCCTTAGCTCTTTCTGCTTGTGAGACTTTCTCATCAAGCTTAATCTGCTTTCCAATGCCGCTATCTTGAATAAACTATTTTTCAAGAAAGATGGCATGTCGACTCACAATCACATTGTGGTCTTCTGGAATGTAGAAATAGTATCCTAATGACTCTTTAGGATATCCTATGAATCGAGCTCTGAAGGACCTAAACTCTAACTTGTCCGCTTGTTGTCTTTTGACATAAGCCGGACAACCCCAAATTCTGAGATGACTCAGACTTGGTTTCTTACCGTGCCATATCTCATACGGTGTGGTAGGAACGGTTTTAGAGGAACCCTATTCAGTAAATAAGATTGAAGTTAACAATGAGTGTCCCCAAAGGAAATCAGGGAGGTCTGTGAAGCTCATCATGGATCGAACCATATCCAATAGAGTCCGATTTCTCCGTTCTGAAACCCCGTTGAGTTGAGGTGTTCCTGGTGGAGTCCATTGAGAGACTATGCCATTTTCCTTAAGATAGTCTAGGAATTCCCTGCTAAGGTATTCACCTCCTCGATCTGATCGAAGAACCTTAATGGGTTTTCCAGTTTGTTTTTCTACTTCATGTCTGAATTCTTTGAACTTTTCAAAAGCTTCAGACTTATGTCTCATAAGATACACATACCCATACCTAGATAGATCATCGGTAAAGGTAATGAAGTAGACAAAATTGCCTCTAGCCGGCACATCAAATGGGCCGCACACATCAGTATGTACTAGGGCAAGGAGATCTGTGGCCCTCTCCCCATGTCCAACAAAAGGGAGTTTAGTCATTTTGCCTTGAAGACAAGATTCACAAGTTGGATATGACTCAAAAGTCAATGGACTCAATAGCCCATTTTTCTTCCAATTTGTTAATCCTATCTTCTGCTATATGACCTAATCTCAGGTGCCATAGATATCTATCGTTTGGACTATCCCTAGGTCGTTTGGCATTCACATTTTGCTCGATAGTTAAAATAGGTACATCAATATGCAACTGATAAAGACCATTAATAAGGAAACCATTTGCAATTTTATTTCTTTCATAAAGAATGTTACAATGGTCCTTAAAGAAGGTGATCACATAACCTTCTTGTGCTAAGCATGAAACAGAAATCAAATTCCTGCTAGCTGCAGGCACATAATAACAGTCTTTTAAAGCTAAGTCTAAACCAGATGGTAATCGCAGAGGGTATGTTCCCACGGCTACTGCAGCAACTCTTGCTCCATTATCGATGCGTAGGATCATGTCTCCATCCCTCAGCCTCCTGCTATCCTCAAGACCCTGCATAGAAGTGCACAGATGAGCACTAGAACCAGAGTCAAGCACCCAACTGGATGCAGAAGAAACGTAAGGTTAGACTCAATAACGAGCATACCTCCAGAAGGACCTTCCTTCTTGTTCTTTCAGGGTGGCCAGGTAAGTAGGGCAGTTCCGCTTCCAATGGCCGTCGCTGTTGCAATGGAAACACTTTCCTTTGCCATCGACCTTCTTCTTCGGTTCTGCCTTCTTCTTCTTTGATCCTTCCTACCTTTTGCTTTTTTCACAGACTTCTTTTTCTTTCCATAAGACTTTCTTTTGGAAGAAGTCCGTTCCATAGCAAGAACTGAGCCTTTAGAACCTTTCATAGAAAGCTCAGCGGTAACCAGCATATTCATTCAATTCGGCCAAGGAATTTTGAAGTTTATGCATGTGGTAATTCATGATGAATTGCCCATATGCATCAGTCAAGGATTGCAGAATAATATCGTTCTGCAGATCCAAGTCCAACTTCACACCGAGCTTCTCAAGCTCTTCCATGTCCTTGATCATTGTCAGACAGTGATCTTGGACTGACTGCCCATCACGCATCTTAGCCTTAAAAAGTCATTTCGTGACTTGATATTTGGCTGCGCGACTCTGTTCACCAAACATCTCCTGTAGGTGAGCCAACATTTGGCGAGCAGTCCCGATATCTTCATGTTGGCGCTGGAGCTCATCAGACATCGAGCCCAACATGTAAGTATCTGGCCTTATTATCTTCGTCAATCCATTTTTCCAGAGACGCTCTCTGTTCAGTGGATGGACGAGCTGGTAAGGTGGGAGGGTCCTGGTCCAAAACATGTGTTAACTTCTCTGAACCCAAAATAATTTTGTAGTTCCTGAGCCAATCTTTATAATTGGGTCCAGTCAGTCTATGTGTGTCTAGGATACGTGCCAATGGGTTGGACGCAGACATTATTCCTGTAGAGAGTCAAAGATTCTAGTTAGATACTGTAATTTTGACTTGACCAATTTATTTAGGAATTTTATTTTTAAACAAATTAGCTCCACTATTTTCTCGGATCCCTACACTCCCTCTGTAGAGATGCAAAAATCTCATGCGATTAATGATTTCTAGTGGGTGGTGCGGTCTCACCAACTGACTCATCACCTCACCTAACAGTTATTGGTGATGGGTTAGCCAATGAGTGAACAACTCTTGTTCAATGATTTCTCTAATCATGGTGCACCCAAACTTGGTCTCTAATTCATGAATCTCACCGTATCCGAAATATTGATCCACTCCTTAGTTAAGTCAGACCCACCATTTGCATAGACTGGGTTCCTAATTGAGTCTCTCACCGTATCCGAAATATTGAGCCCAACTCATCCTCCAGCCCATAGCATCCAATGCCTAATAGACATGGTTGCATCTTCCCGGTGCAACTGAGCCACTGTATCCAGCCGAGAACAATCAACCCCGGGAAGGGCCCGCACATCTACAATGGTGGAAGACCTCAGACTTAATCTTTTCTTAGGGAGAATTGATTCAGGTCTCATTAAACTAGACTTGGCTTAGTCATAACAATTATGACTAACCTAGTGGCATGGGTTCAGCTCGGATTATTGACCACCTCAAATCAGAACTGTGTCAACAGATATGGCCAGGTAAGTGAGATCGGTGGAAGGAATATGCCATTAACTCGCACAAGAACGCATTCAGGTCGAGTAGCTTCCAATTAAAAACCAGTCGGTCGTATATGCCAAACTTACCTTAGACACCAAATTGTTGAGTCAGAACCAATTGGGTTAGCCTACAATCCAGACTCTAACCTCTGAGCCTAATTAGGTCTTGCTTGATCGTGACTCGATCTTGACCCAGACTTAATCCTATTAGGCTGGTCAATTTAAGCATTGTTGATCCCATCTAACCAACTCTTGATTCGGTTTGATCAACCGCTTAGACCTAATTGAGCTACCCAAGCCCGAACCCAGTATTATGAATATGTCTTAGATCTGAAATTCTCAATTTTAGACCTAATTAATATTCCATAAACTTAATTCTTAATTAAGTTGGGTTCATAAACAAAATATGCACAATAAATCCTAGGGTTTCAGGATCTAGGGTTTTGCAGAAAGTAAGTTTTGGGTTTCTGATTAAGGACGAACACGCAGCACCCCTACACGTCATAAGAACACCCCATCGAATGGGAAGAGAGGGCCTTTAAACCCTTCTTCGTTCTTATGACCGGACGGCCAAGAGGAATGCCTTAATCAGGAACATGTAAATACTACAAAACAGTTTATAGATCTATATCATATATCTCATATACAAATTTAGATCTAATCATGGCATATTTTGCATACATCTCATGTATCAAATCATGCATATTTTTCAGATCTAAATTATCTCATAATAATCTAAAAAATTAGATTTAAATTGATCTAATCAAAATAAATTCTAATCTAGATAATTATGTAGAACTATTCTACAACTAGTCTAGACATGCATCAATCATATCTCATATGATATTTAAAATTAAATAATTTTTATTTGCTGTTTATCAGATGTTATTATAACACTTATAATATCAAAAAATAGTAAATAAGAAGATCTAAAATATGATTTAATCAGATTAAATCAAAGACATGCAAAACTATTCTATAGAACTATTCTATTCTAGAACTAGTCATGCATATTCTTCTAATCTTAGATCCAAATCATTTAATTTTAATTTTTTCTGATTTCAGATCTGATCACATCTCATGTGACATCTGAAATCACTTTATTTTTTAATTAAAATAAAATTAAAATTCAGATCTAAATAATTTAGAACCATGGCTCTGATACCAGTTGAAGGGAAAATCCTGATTTCCCGGTCCAGGTTCGTTCCAGATCTGATCAGATCAAGAGATATATTTCAAAAATTTTCTCTTGATCTCAATCAGATCTTGATAATTTTCAGATCTGATTATTATTATTTTAATAAATAAAATAAAATAAGATAAATTAAATCAAATTTAATTTACCTGATTTGGGTAATCCTATTACCCTGTAGATGATCCTGATTGCAGCGGAAGGTTCTGGATCTTAGCCACGCAAGCGCCTGGCCTCTACCGGATATCCACTTGGGTTGGATCTGGAGATCCTCTTCTTCTCTATCACATCTCCAAAAATTAGATCTGGAATCTGATCTGGAGGATCTTCAAAACTCTTTTGAAGATCTGCAGTCGTCCTTTGCAGCAGCGCAGCCTTCTTGCTTTTGATCGCCTTTCTTTGATCTGAATCGCACCAACCTAAGTCCAAAACACCTTTTGGACGTGGAGAGCAAGGGGAGAAGAAGCTATGGCATGGAGAAGGAGGGGAGAGGCAGCCTTGGGGCGTGGGGTTTCTCAATTGCATTCGCTTAGGATTAGGGTTGGGCGCAGGGTCTTATTTATAGACCTCTTGTGATCCAACTCCTCTTCCTCTCAACCAATCACAACCCTTTGTGAAATCAGATCTAAATCTGATTGGTTGGAATAGAGTCCCCTGGATTCCTCCTTAGAGGGTGCCTAAGACCAGTCAAACTGGATTCTTAGTAGAACTCTGATTGGAATCCAAAAGGGAGGTGGAGTCCTTGTCCAACAAGGACTCCTAGGCGCCTCCTACTTGGGCTCACGCCACCCTTGGCGTGCACCCTTCTCCTTGCCAGGTTCTGGCAGGGGACAGGCCCCCACCAGCTCTCCAATAGGTGCATGACATGTGGTCAAAAGTCAAAGTATGAATGGTCAACGTTTGACCAGTCAAAGGTAGACTTTTGACCAAAGTCAAAGAACAAGAAATGGCAGGTGACCAAAAATGGCAGGTAATGTCTTACAAAATAAGACAACCTATTTCTGACTTGGACAACCTCCAGTCAGACCATATGAAGGCCTCTGATTGAGCACAAACTCCTTTGGCTCAGTCAGGACAACTTATTTATGATAGTAAAAGAAGAACGTTAGGTTCAATCGAGTGCTAGCACGATTTCCTTGAACCTAATTGAATCTCATTCAGATCAATTCAATTGAACTAGATCAGTTCAATTGATGATCACCAGATTCAAACCCTTGTTTGTGTGACCCAGTTAGGTTCAGTTCTGTATATGGTAATGGGATATGTCATGATCTCTATCATCGACATCATCGAAACTCCTTTCGATGGATCAGAACTCTTCTGATTCGAACAGCTAGAATGATCGATCATCTAAATCATTCTAATTGCTCCCAAAATCCACCAGTGACCTAGCAGTATATGGTGGCAACCCATCAGAGCTGAATGCGAACCTCTTGGTGCAGCTACCTGTGTGATTAAGTTCTTCTATCTTGAGCCCCGATCAGATTAGGGTTAAGGTGAACTCGTCAAACCCTAGTTCTCTGTCATATGATGTAATCATTCGATTCGAGTCCAATGTGAAAAACCTAAATAGAAACTCTTTCTATTATTTCACTCTGCCATGGCCATGGACTTCAGGACTTGATTCTCATGATTATCATAGGGCTGCTCCTCTACCACCGAGGTAGATAGATCCCATCTTGATGCAATCCAGTTCCTACAATGAACATGCTATAGCCAACATACACCTCAGGGTTCCATATGGCTAGGAGACCGAGTAATGGTGTAGTCAAACTATAACACCCTCAAGGTGAACTGCCGATGCATCTCAGGTCAAAGAACCAGACACACTACTGCAGCATCGAGTCAGTCATTGACGAGAAGGTAGACTTCCTAATGACTACTCGAGGTGGTCACGCTCAGTGCCCTCGTTCTCTAACGAGTACCTGTACTCTCGCTCCAGTGTCTTCACACCGTAGACTCAAGACTCATCTACTAAAGAGAAGCGATTGTACACCAACCTTCTGGATCAATCACCATCCTCGTGATGATCCTATGGTCGGGAGCTGTTTATGAGTTAATAATGATTATTCATGTCTTAAATTTTCAACTCTTGAAAATATGAATTATCATTATCATTAACTCAAAGGATGTATCACAGACACTAAATACACAGGTGTGATAGAAAATAACCCATTTCATTAATTATAGTCAAAATTATAATTTTGCCCCTAGAAGTGTATTACAAGTGTTAGCCAATTCTGGCTTCTAGGGCACATATATCTAACACTATGACCAGCAGAGTAATGACCCCTTCAATAGCATGGCATCATCATAGAATCTCAAGAGCGGGAAATCAAGTCTTCCCAACTGATCTGAGGAAATACCCATCTTAGAGAATGCATCATAATTGATGGTGTTCATACAGAGTTTCTAGCTCTACTTTCAAAAATTTTTTGAAAATCAAATGTAATGGAATTAAAAATTAATCTAATTAATGTATAAAGAGATATAAATATAATCTAAAAATCCTACATTACTAGGATCTAATGTAATATGCATGCATGAAATCTGAAAATAAAAATAATCAACAGTAAAACTATTTTACTACTTTATGTGTTTAGAACACGTTTCCTTTGTTTGGATAGTCGATTTCTATAATTTGATCACTACTAGAAAGATCTGATCATCACCACTAGGAAGATCTAATCATTATGATACAGCCACACATGTATCTAGCCTCCACGAAAGGTCTACATAAGGTTTTGATCTCGATTGGCTCCTTCTGAGTGCTAGCTAGATGTAGGATTATTCGACGACTGACGCTGATCGAACTCCTTCAATCTTCCTCCACCGAATCTTTGGATACTCTAAATCAACAATAGAGGGAGATGAGAGGTTGAAGAGGTCCTTTAGAAAATTTTGTTAAGATCTGATGCTCAAATCTCATGAAACCCCTTTTTGAATCCTAGGTAGAAACCCTATGATAACTTTCACCAAAAGCCCTTGTGCCCTCTCTTTCTCTTGGTTCTTCTTCTCTCTGATTTATTTTATTATTTTTATCACATAGGGGAGAGGTTCACCATGTAGAGGAGAGTTTCTTTTAGATTATCTTCATCCAAAAAAATTCTAGGATTTAATAGAAGCACAAAATAAAAGGTGGCATGAGGGAGAGATAGGATAAGGAGGTTGTCCATTCAAATTCAAACTCCATTTGAATTTGAATGGCAACCAACAACCAACTTGTTCTTATCCCTTTAGTGGGAAAGGAGTGCATGAGGCCTCTTGTGCATGGAAAAATCAATGAGAACTCTAAATTTTTGTGGAGAATGGAATGGTGCAAGGATGAGGTGAGTTGGCGAGTAGACTAGTCAAACTAGTCTTAATGAAACCTTATCCAATTGAACCTATTCCAATCCAAA
The DNA here is from genome assembly GCA_006176705.1 of Cocos nucifera. Taxonomy (NCBI): domain Eukaryota; kingdom Viridiplantae; phylum Streptophyta; class Magnoliopsida; order Arecales; family Arecaceae; genus Cocos; species Cocos nucifera. The sequence goes on along the minus strand of QRFJ01005934.1, from coordinate 17,092 downwards.
TTTGCTAGGTCCAATTAGATCAGATTAAATCCAACTTATTTATGCTTAATTAGGATTAGTTAAATTTTGATCAAATCAAAAATTAATTAAGCCCAACCTCTGATTAAATCAGGGATCAAACCTTCTTAATGATTAGGTCATCTCATAACCTAATTGGATCAAACCAAACAGAATCTAATTAAATTGGACTTGATACCAAAATAATTACTTCATCAAATTGAGTTAATTAGTGATCAAATTACTAATTAAACCTCTCATAAATATAAAGTTCAAATTCAGTCGGTGTTCGAATAATAGAGTTCCATCAAAATGAAACTCTTGATCGAAGAGTCCCAAACCAATTGAACTCTTGATCCCGATGTCCGAAATGAGTGGAACTCATGATTATAGAGTCCTAAACCAGTAGGACTCTCGATCATAGAGTCCCAAACAAGTGAAACTTAGAGTCCTAGAGCAATAGAACTCTTGATCGAAGAGTCCCAGTCTAGTGGGACTCTTAACCATAGAGTTTCAGTCTAGTGGAACTCCTGATCATAGAGTCTCGAACAAGCAAAACTCAAAGTTCCAGCGTAGTATGACTCTCAATCGAAGAGTCCCAGTCTAGTAAAACTCTTGACCATAGAGTTTTAGTCTAGTAAAATTCTTCATCAACCATTAGATCAGGTAGGAACCTCTAATGTGTATGACCCCATAGGTTCGAACCTAAGTTGGTAGCATAAAAATCAATTCCTATACTAATCAAAGTATCCATCTAGCAATGGTACCCAATATCCAGATAGGTCAAATAGTCCTAATCGCAACACTCAGAACCTACGTAAATATGGTTACCGCATAATTCATTCCTTTGATCTCTGTGTATAGGATGACTTAGAGTTAAACTGTCAATTCTGAAAAGTACATCCAAATTATGTTTCAAAGCAATCAATCCCATGATCCCTCACTGGAACTATCCTCGCTAAGAATTTGCTAAACTAAAATATAATTGAACATAGCTCCTAAAATCAAGAGTAGTCAATCTCATCTTGATACATACACTGACTCCTCAAGTACTTAACTATGTCCAAAAATTTTTCATCACTGAATTAGAAATTCAAGTAGTCCAGCACCAAAGCACAGTGAGTTTCTTGAAAGTCACCATGGTGATCTCAGGTTAGAGGGACACTTAAACCCATATTCCATCAGAGCAAATCTTGATAGCAGAAAAGCTCTAGAGTTGATCACCTTCAGTGCAGATGTACCTCTACATCTCACCTGCATGCCATACAAGGGTCTCCATACTTCTTGGTTAAAAGGACAATCAATCCATATGGCACAAACGACCTACACTCGATAAATATTATCATTCTTAGTAATAATGTATCATTTGATCGCAAATAAGTTTAAGGACTCAATAACAAATCCTCCTTTGTCGATTCTAAATAGTTCTAAGGACTTCACCACAACATAGAAGTTTGTTAGAAGATTTAAAAATTTATGATGAAAAATATCAAAATAAATTTTATTCATTAATAATTCATATATAAGTACAAGAAATAGCATAATCATCAATAAACTGATGATTGACTTTGGGACACTATTTCCAACAATCTTTCACTTGTGCTAGAGCCAATCAATGCAGTATCTAATACCCATCTTTGATTTGAATTCATCGAACTTCTTTACTATAATGGCTTTAGTGAATGGGTCAGCCAGGTTCTTCTTTTCATTGATCTTCTAAAGATCGACGTCACCTCGATCCATGATCTTTCGGATAAGATGATAATAGCATAGAATATGCTTTGTCCACTGGTGTGCTTTTGGTTTCTTTGCCTGAGAAATGACTTCAGAGCTATCGTAGTAAAGCAAAACTAGACCATCAAGAAAGGATGCTACTCTGAGCTCGATGATAAATTTTCTCAACCACAGCACTTCTTTGGTAGCATCTGATGCAGCGACATACTCCACCTCACAAACTGAGTCAATCATAGTATGCTACTTGAAACTCTTCTAGCAAATAGCTCCATCATTAAGGGTAAACACACATTCTAATATACTTTTGCTATCATCATGATCAAACTGAAAACTGGAGTCTGTAAATCCCATAAGTCTCAAGTCTAACTCACCATAAACAAGCCACTAATCCTCGGTATTTCTTAAATACTTTAGGATGATTTGAACAACCTTCCAGTGGTTCTCTCTTGGATCAGATTGGTATCTACTCTCTACTTCTAGTGGGTATGCCATATCTGATCTCATCCATGTCATGGTGTATATGATAGAACTCACTACTGAAGCATATGAAATTCTACTCATACGCTCTCTCTCTTGAGGTGTTGTCAGACAATCTCTCTTCAAGAGAAAAATTTCATGGTCTATCAGTAGATAGGCTTTTTTGAAATTCTTCTTACTAAACCTCTTCAGCATGATATCAATGTACGTGGATTGGTATAACCTGAGAAACCTTTTAGATCTATCTCTATAGATCTTCATTCCTATGATATAGGAAGCTTCTCTCGGTTCTTTCATGGAGAACTATGATAATAGCCAAATCTTTATTCTTTATAATACAAGAATATTATTTTCGATTAAGAGAATGTCATCCACATACAATACTAGAAATACTACTACTGAACCATTAGCCCACTTATATTAGTAGGGCTCTTCTCCATTCTTATCGAAGCCATATATCTTGATTGTTCTATCAAAATGTATGTTCCAATTCCAAGATGCCTGCTTCAGTCCATTAATGGATCTTTGAAGCCTACACACCTTAGACTCATTAATGGATATGAACCTTTTAGGTTGTATCATATACACCTCTTCTTCCAGCTCTCCATTTAGGAAAGCTATCTTTATATTCATCTACCAGATTTTATAGTCCCGATGGACAGCAATCGCAAGCATGATTCAAATGGACTTGAGCATTGCCACAAGAGAAAATATGTCATTATAGTCTATACCATAATGTTGATGATACCCCTTGGCAATCAGATGAATTTTATAGATCTTCATCTTTTCGTCTGTACTCTTTTTTCTCTTAAAGACCCACTTATACTCTATGGATTTTGTCCCTTTGGATGGGTCAACGAATGTCCATACATCATTGACCTTCATGGACTCTATTTTGGATTTCATGGCCTCAAGCCATTTCTCAGAGTCAGGTCTCTATATTGCATCCATGTAAGTGATCGGATCCTCATCGTTCTCATCAAGTTCGATAGGATCACTATTTTAGATCAAAAAATTGTAATATCTATCCGACTGATGTGGTACTCTATCAGACCATCTTAAGGGTGCAGATTCATAGGGCTCCAGGTTTGATCTAATCAAATTCAGTTCAGGTTTAGCTACATGTGTCGATTTTTTTATCTGCCGAAGTTTCTTAAGTTTGATCTTAAAGGCATTAGTTCCTTCACCAAGGAACTTCTTTTCTAAAAAGACTACCTTAAAACTGACAAACATCTTTTACTCATCAGCTAAGTGAAAGTAATACCCTTTGGTCTCTTTTAGGTATCCTATTAAAATATACTTATCAGATCTAGGTCCAAGCTTGCTCATTACTAAATGTGTGATATAAGTCGGACACCCCCAAACCCTAAGGTGTGAGAGTACTGGCTTACGCCCTATTCGCATCTCATATGGCATTTTGAAAATAGACTTACACGAAACTCTATTTAAAAGGTAACAAGCTGACTCGAGCATGTATTAATGCTTGTCGTGGCACACCAAAATTAACCCTACTCATTACTATGTAGATATGGTGAGTCAGGATTATATCTATAGGGATCTTAGTTAATTATTTTAAAAATATATAAAAAAAAGATTGCAAGAAACTAAAAAAGAAATAAAAAAATTATAATAAAAATATTTTTCATTGATCAAAATAAAATACACAAAGAAAAAAAATAAAAATATGATACAAAATAACTAAATCAAGTTGATCTTCTAGCTGTACCTGATGGTAGATATGCCACCTTGAATCCTTTCATCTTTCTCCGTGCAGACAACAGCAAGATGGTTGAAAGATTTGGTCTAGGAACTCTAAGAAAGAAAGGTAGATAGGAGTATAGGAATATGAAAAAGAATGATAGCAACACTAGGATTAGGATCTCTTCTATATTTGATGGAAGGTATGTTAGGGTTAGTACCTCCCCTAGACTTTTGAAGAAGAGAGAAAGAGAGGGAGACAATAGCTTGGAGAGAGATTAGGCATTGTCTTGATTGATTTTTGGATAAAGGTATTGAGACTTATTTTTAAGTGTTGGAAGGAAGAAAGCTTTCATGTTTTCTAAATGTAGGATCAAAGAAAGTTTATAAATGAATGGCTCTTTAGATGTTGACCTTTAGATCTTTGATGAGTTGCTTCTGAGCCATTAATCTTTAAGTCATGTTCATACTTGGATCCATATGAAAGATTATCTTCTAATCTCGACCCTTGAGTCTTGAGAGCTTGCATCTAATCTCTTCATGAGTAAGTCATGTTCACACTCGAATTTGATTAGCCCTTAAGCTGGTTGCCTTATTCACTCAAATTTGAGCCAATTTAAATCCAATTTGAGTTGCATGAGTCCAAACTCCTGATTATCTATAAAATAGACTAGAGAACATCAAATTTTAATAAAATAATATCAATTATTATAATATTTAGTGCCTCTAGTAACTTAATTTAAGTATTTATCATACCCCCCAACTTGAACTTTGCTCATCCTCGAGTAAAGTAGATAAATTAGCAATTATATTGACTCGATCTTGAATTAAAAGTTACTTTAGACATTTTTAAAGATAGTTGATACCCGGCTAAATCGTTTAAGAGGGACATCATCGGATTATTAATTCAACCCAGTTAGTGGTTGAGTATTAGCCATAGAAACTTTTAGAGATTTTTTTTCACCAACTCTCCACTTTACTCTTTAAATCTTCTAACTTAATGTAAGATGGATTTATTGTCTTCTTATAATTTAGTCTTCTTATTATCCACCCTTTTTTTTCTTAAATTGATTTCCTGCATCCCCATCTTTTGATGTGAACCACAATGCATACTCAAGCAAAATGGCCCGATTACTCAGTGAGACAATGCTAAATCTTTTTTTTTTAATTTACATTACCCATCTCTTGATGCGAATATCATTACTTACTTAGGCAACAAGATCCAATTACTCAGTGAAAAATCAATGTATTTTTTTTAGTAGATTCTAAGAAAACCTTTTATATATTTTGATCTTTTCACCCAACTTCCATGAATTAGATTTTTTTATTAAGATTGGTAATAAGAAGGTTCTAGAATCACTCTTAAAATTTGGTTTGATCTAATCCTTACCATTCATTAGATTTTCTTAATAATTTACTCCTCAATATCTCTAAAATTATCTAAACCATTAATCATTCATCAATTAGGATGTCTAATTAACTTTTAATCAAAATAAAGTTTGGATACATAAAGTTAATTATTTCAAATCATACTTGAGGACTCACTCAAATTTAAAATTAGTTATTCACCCCCCTCCCAATCTAAGTTTTCATTATCCCCAATGGAAGAAGAGAATCATAATATAATCAAAATAAAATATAATAAGGAAAGATACCATCTGAGTTTGATGTGTGCATTCATTATTGAGAAATCCTTCATTATTAGGTGTAGTGTGTTCTAGACTCCAGCTGGCATAAGCATGGCTCCCCCCCAACCTGGTTAATATCATCATCCATCCACTCTACTATAGAGATCCAACTTGGCTAATTGTCTTTCTCAAATATTCCTACAAAATGAAAATAAACTAAAAAAAATAGCATACACTGGATTGCCTCCCAACAAGCGCTAAGTTTAATGTCTTCAATTGAACTATATTCAGTTTCATATGTAGACTGGGTCCCATAATTCAATTAAATCAACTTGCTCACCATTCTTTAATTCTATCCATATAATATTTCAATCGTTGGCCATTCACTTTGAAGGTGTTTTTCTATTTAGGATCTTTGATTTCCACTGCTCTATGAGGGAACACCTGAATCACAATGTACGGTCCATCCCAATGTGAGTGGAGTTTTTCAAGAAATAATCGCAACCTCAAATTATAAAGCCACACATTTTGATTAGGTTCAAATATTTTTCATGAAATGTATTTATCATGATAAGCCTTAGTTTGAGCCTTATAGATTCGTGAATTCTCATATGCTTTATTGCATAGCTCTTCTAATTTGTTCAATTGTAATCTTCTGTTACTATCCACATCTTTCATGTTGAAATTGATTTACTTTATAGCCCAAAATGCATGGTATTCTAGCTCTAATGGCAAGTGATAGGCTTTTCCAAACATGTGTCGATAAGGAGACATTTCTATTGGTGTCTTGTATGCAGTGCGGTAGGTCCATAATGCATCATTTAATCATTCAGACCAATCTTTTCGATCCAGCCTAATCATCTTCTCGAGAATTCATTTGATCTCCCTATTAGAGACTTCTACTTGGCCGCTAGTTTGAGGATGGTATGGTGTGGTAACTTTGTGAGTGATTCCGTATTTCTTCATTAAACTTTCAAAATGTCTATTCATGAAGTATGTACCTTCGTCACTAATAATGGCTCTTAGGCAACTGAATCGACTTAGAATGTTCTACTGAATAAACTTGATCACAATCTTATGATCATTGGTTTGGGTTGCCATGGCCTCCATCCATTTGGATAAGTAATCAATTGCAACTAGTACATACTCACATCCAAAAAAGGAAGGAAAGGGTCCCATGAAATCAATTCTCCAAACATCGAAAACTTCCATGACTAAAATGGAGGATAGGAGCATCATATTTTTTTCTAAAAATATTTCCTATTTACTGATAGCATAAGCACTCATGATAGAATTTGTGTGCATCCTTAAACAATGTTAGCCAGTAAAATCCACTTTATAGCACTTTCACGATCATTTTCTTTCCACCGAAGTGTCCCCCGCATGCATGAGAGTGATAAGAGGTAAGTATATTTTGATACTTACTCTTAGGGACACAGCATCGAATAACTTGATCAAGATAATGTTTGAACAATTCAGATTTCTCCTGATAATAATATTTGACCTATGAAAAGAATTGATCCTTTTTCTATTTTGTCCAATGGAGAGGAACTTGCCCTATTGCCAAGTAGTTAATGATGTGGTCAAACCATAGAATTTGGTCAGAGAAGGTTGTAAAAAGTTGTTCATTGAAAAATTTATCCTTGACCTCATCTATACCCATCGTGTGATCAACTAAAATTCTAGAAATGTGGTCAGCTACCATATTTTCAGAGCCTTTTTTATCTCAGATTTCTAGATCAAATTCTTGGAGCAGAAGGATTCATCTGATCAATCATGATTTAATTAGTATCTTTCTTCGAGAGTAAATATTTTAGAGCCACATGATCAGAATATACTAGATCCTTAGATCCTAACAGATATGAATGAAAATTTTCAAGGGTGAATACTACCGCTAGTAGCTCTTTTTTCATTATGGTGTAGTTCAATTGTGCATCGAAAAGAGTCTTGCTGCATAGTAGATCACATGTGGCTTCTTATTTATTCTTTGACCTAAGACGGCCCCTATTGCAAAATTGAATGCATCCCACATGATTTCAAATGGAAAGGACCAATCAGGTGGTTTTATTATGGGTGCTATTGTCAAGGCTGTTCTTAACATGTGGAATTATTGCAAACATTCTTCATCAAAGATAAATCATGTGTCTTTGGCCAACAAATTGTATAAAGATCTCGATATCTTGCTAAAATCTTTGATGAAGCATCTATAAAATCTGATGTGACCTAAGAAAGATCGTATTTATCGAACCAAAGTGGAGTTTGGTAGTTTTGAGATGACCTCAATTTTAACTTTATCTACCTTAATCCCTCTTTTGGAAATAATATGTCCTAATACAATTCCTTCTCGAGTTATAAAATGGCTCTTTTTCCAACTTAAGACTAGATTTGTCTCTGTGCAGTGCTTAAGGACTTTGGAGAGGTTATGGACATAATTCTCAAAGATGGTTCCAAATATAGAGAAATCATTCATGAAAACTTTGAGATATTTATCCACCATATCCAAGAAAATGTCCAAGATGCATCACTAAAATGTAACGGGTGCATTGTAGAGTCCGAATGGCATATATCGAAAAGCAAAGGTACCATAGAGACAAGTAAAGATGATCTTTTCTTGATCATCCAGAAATATAGGTACTTGATTGTACCCCAAATAACCATCCAGGAAATAAAAAAAAATATTGACCCGCTAGTCCTTCTAGGATTTGGTCGATAAAGGATAATGAAAAATGATCATTCCTAATAATAGTATTTAGTTTCATATAGTCAATGCACACTCACCAACCAGATGCTGTGCAAGCGGAAAGCAGTTCACCTTCTTCAGTCTCCACCATAATAATACCAATTTTTTTAGGTACTACTTGGGTGGGGCTGACTCATTTACTGTTGGATATGGGATAGATGATTCCAGCATCTAACCATTTTACCACCTCTTTCTTCACTACTTTTCGCATGTTTGGGTTCAATCTCCTCTGCATGTCTCAAGGGAATTTGGCATCTACCTCACAATGAATGTGGTGCATACAAATGAAGGGGTCAATTTCTTTTAAATCAGCAATGGAGCAACCAATAGCCTCTTTATGTTCTTTTAGAACACCAACCAATTGTGCTTCTTGATCCAAGGTCAAGTCTGATGCAATGATCACCAAGAGGGTATCATTGGGTCTTAGGAACACATACTTGAGTGTAATTGGAAGTGGCTTCAATTCTTACGTAGGTGGTGATTCTAATGATGGGGCTGTGGGTATATTGCCTAATGCGGGCAATGGCTCATACTTGATTATCCAAGGATGAGTAGTTTTAGCATCTAGTGTGTCAACTAGAGTATTCACTTCTTTGCTACCTCCCTCCATATTATAGTCATTCATTTCAAAGTGGGTGTCTAGAAAATTATGTGCAAAAATCATTGATGTTGCTTTCTTTATGATGCCCTTGAATGTATCTATTTCGAAGCAACTATCCATTGATGGTTTCTGAGATGCATCAAATACCTTTAGTCTCAGCTTTTTATTTTCAAATGGTACATCTATGACCCATGTCCTATAATTGATGCATGCATTTTCCATAGCTAGGAAGGGTCTACCCAAGATAATGAGAATTTGCCTTGGGTTGGCACTTAGTTCTATGTCGAGGACTAAAAAATCAATTGGAAAATAAAACTCATCTACCTTGACCAAAACATCCTCGAGCATTCCACGCGGTGTCTTAATTGATCTATCAGCTAACTACAAGATGACTGTCATGGATTTCAGTTCTCCGAATCCAAAGAGTTCATATATCGAACTAGGTAAAAGGTTCACACTTGCTCTTAAGTCCAGGAGAGCTTGTTCAATGTGAAAGTCTCCTATAATGCAAGAAATAATAGGGACACCTGGATCTTTAAGCTTTGGAGAGATAGCATGCTGAAAGACAGAGTTAGCCTATTTGGTGAGGCAAACTTTCTTCGAAAGTTGTGATTGAGCTTTACGTTTCTGAGTGCATAATTTTTTCAAAAATTTTGTGTATGCTGGGACCTGTTTGATTGCATCTAGAAGAGGAAGATTAATTTGGACTTGTTTAAATAATTCCAACATCTCGTCTAGTTTCCCTCCCTTCTTATCTACAGAAATTAGGGCTTTTAGGACACTCGAAAATGGAGCTTTAGGCAGGCAAGGTGGTGTTTGCATTATTGATTCATCCCCTACTTTTAGATCCTCATTCTTCTTTTCTTTCTTGGTTCAGAGTTGTTCAAAGGTCTTTGTGATGGCTGTTCTAAAGTCTTCCCATTTCTCAAGGTCATAATGGCTTTTGCATATTCAGGAAAGATTTTTAGAGTATTGGAGCTTTCAGCCATGTATTGCCCTTTTGGATTTCCAACAGGTTGACTAGGCAATTTACCTTCCTCCCTTCTATTGAGAGCAATGGCTAGTTGACCTATTTGGATCTCTAGCTTTGCAATTATTTGGGTGTGGGAGCAAAGGATTTGTCGAATGTCTTCCTCAAAAGAAGGGCTGTAATTGAGTATAGGCTGTGAGGTTTGTTGGTGCTAGCTATAGGATGGATTTTTATACTATGGTTCTTGATAATTCTGTCTCTGTGGGATCAGGTTGACCACATTTTATGATTTCTAAGAGAAATTTGGATGATTTCTCCAATCGAGATTATAGGTATTCAAATAAGGATTGTTTATTGATCTAGGAGCATTATGGGTTTGGGCTTGGTGGGCTTGCTTCCGAACAAGCTCAAAAAATTGGTATATAGATGAAAAATCACCTATAGAGTGGACGAAACTCGAACAAATAAAACAAGCATCTTATACTTATGTGGATGGGAAAGAGGTGGTGTAACCGACTTACAGTAGTCGATCGAGTTTTTGAGAAATTATTTCATCCATCCTGTTATGGATGTCTACCGATTGACCAACATCATACAACCCATCTCTTTTGGGTCTTGATGTGGGAGCTTTCCTAGTCATATAATGCAATAAATTCTCACTTAGGATTTCAAAAAGTTGCCAGGCCTCTTGCTCACTTTTAAGTATGAACATCCCACCACCAGATGAGTCAACCATTTATCTATTTTTTTTGTCAAACTATCATAAAAGCACTGTACAAGTTGCCATTTGGAAATAGCATGGTGAGGATATTTTCGAAAGAGGTCTTTAAGCCTCTCCCAGGTCTCGTGGAACATCTCTCCCTCCATCTGGAAAAAACTAGTTATGGATTTTCTAATCTGATTTTTTTTTTAATAGAAAAATACTTCTAAAGAAATTCTTGTTGAAGCTGGTTCCAAGTTAAAATAGTGATCGAGTCTAAGGATTTTAGCTAGTATTTGGCTTTATCCTTAATGAAAAATGAGAATAGTTTTAACCTAAGGGCATCATCTGAGAAGTTCTAGATTTTGATAATTGAATAAATCTCAAAAAATTCATCCAAATGCTTGTACGGATCTTCGTTACCAAGTTCGTAAAAAGAAGAAAGCATTTGGATCACAATGGATTTAATCTCATAGTGCGATTGTTAGATATGTGTGCCCTAGAAGCCAAAATTGGCTAATACTTGTAATACACATCTAAGGACAAAATTATAATTTTGATTATAAATAATAAAATGAGTTATTTTCTATCACAGTATGTATTTGAAAGTGTCTGTGATACATCCCTTAAGTTAATGGTAATGATAATTCATATTTTCAAGAGTTGAAAATTTAAGATATGAATTTTTATTATTAACTCATAAAATGCTTTCAATTGTAGGATCATCATAAGGATGGTGAATGATCTAGAAGATTGGTGTACGATCGCTTCTTTAGGATAGATGAGTGTTGAGTCTATGGTGTAGAAACACCAGAGCAAGAGTACAGATACTCGTTAGAGAATGAGGGTACTGAGCGTGACCACCTCGAGCAGTCATCAGGAAGTCTACCTTCTCATCAATGACTAGCTCGAAGCTGCAGTGGTGTGTCTGGCTCTTTGATCTGAGGTGCATCGAAAGTTCACCTTGAGGGTGTTATAGTTTGACTACACCATAACTCGGTCTCCTAGCCATTTAGAATCATGAGATATATGTTGGCTATAGCATGTTCATTGTAGGAATTGGATTGCACCAATAGGAGATTTATCTACCTCGGTAGATGAGGAGCAGCCCTATGATGATCATGAGAATCAAGTCCATAAGCCCATGGCCATGGCGGAGTGAAATGATAGAAAGAGTTTCAATTAGAGTTTTCACATCAGACTTGAATCGAATAATTAATTCATATGATGGAAATTAGGATTTGACGAGATCACCTTAACCCTAATCTGATCGGGGATCAAGATATTGGAACTTAATCACATAGGTAACTGCACCGAGAGGTTCATTTTTAGTTCTGATGGATTGCCACCATATGCTGCTAGGTGTCACTAATGGATTTTGAGAGTAATTAGAATAATTTAGACGATCGATCATATTAGTTGTCTGAATCAGAAAACTTCTGATCCATCGAAAGATGTTTCGATGATGGCAATGATAGAGATCATGACATATCCCATTATCATATGGAACTGAATCTAATTGGGTCATATAAATAAGAATTTGGATCTGAATATCATCAATTGGACTAACCCAATTCAATTGATTTGAATAAGATTGAATTAGGTTCAAGAAAATCATGCTAGCACACGATTGAACATGATATTCTTCTTCAAAAATCATTAAAGTTGTCTCAACTGAGCCGAATATGTTTGGGCTCACTCAAAAATCTTTACTTGGTCTGACTGGAGTTTGTCCAAGTTAGAAAAGGGTTGTCTTAATTTATAAGATAAATTTGAGACAACACCTGCCATTTTTCATCACCTGCTAAATCTTGTTGTTTGACTTTGGTCAAACATTGATCTTTGACAATTAGATATCTACCCATGTGTCATGCACCCATAGGAGAGTAGATGGAACTTTTTCTCCTACTAAAAGGAGAAAAGGGAGGGGGCAAATGCCTAGAGAGGCATGGGCCCAAAGAGGATAAAGATTGGAGTCCCATACGGATGGAACTTCAGTTGCTTCATCCTCTCTACTTGGGTGGTGCCAAAGACTCTTCTTTGACCAGTCTTGGTGCCACCTAAGGAGGTTTGTGTGGAACTCTAATCTAATTGGATCAGATGATGTCATCCCACCAATCAGATTTAGATCTGATTGCATGAAGAGCCATGATTGGCCGGGATGATGTGGCACTACATGGCGCAGTATGGTCTATATAAACCCTGTCAGCGCCCAAGATGGAGAGCTTCTACTGATAAGTGGTAAAAATATACTAATAAAAGTATTAAATTATAAAATAAATTAATCTATTTTATTAAAAATTGATACTTTTATTAATCTTATATAGGAAAGAAGGCCACCAATGTGAAGATCTTATTTTTTTGGTTCAGATGAAAAAAATTTCAGGCAAAACGGACTTCAAACGAGCCCAGAATCGAATTTCAAAAAAAAAAAAAAACTCGTCGATGCAATGCTGACGTCAGGATGACGTCAGCATTTTTCGCGGCGCACGGATGGACCATCTGAAGGGTAATTTTGGAAATTTCACAGCAAGAGGCGCGTGCTGATTGGCTGAAGAACGCGGCGGTCCATGCAACACCGGGCTCGCGCACGGTCCACGGAGGGCAATTTGGGAATTCTGGCTGATCTAACGGGCGGTTTTCACTGAAGCTTGATCGGACGGACGAGAAGAAGGCGCTGATGGACGGCATCCGCAGCTCCCGATCGAGATCCAACGGCTGAGATTCATCCCGACGTTAAAACTAAAGATCTGAAGGCTTATTTCAACGCGATCGGACGGCCCAGATTCGATCCAATGGATGATCCAACGGCTGATATTAAATCCGACTTGATCTGGGTTATTTTAAGGGCTTTTTGAGTGGTTTTTGGACCGTTTGATCAAGATCTAATGGGCAGAATTATCCAGATCTTAATTTGAGTTGATTTAGGAGTCCTTAAACCTAATTTTTGATGGATTTTGGGGAAAAATCAAACTCTTTATCTATAAAAAACCTAGTTGTTGTCGTGAAAAAAAAAAGAAAAGAGAGAGACAAAGAGAGAGACGGGGAGAAAGAGAGAGAGGGAGAAAGAGAGAGAGAAAGAGAGAGGAGAGAGATAAAAGAAAAGTGATTTGTGAGAAAATCAAAAAAGATTTTTTTGATTTTTCTTCGACGATCAAGACATCGATCAAGGAGCCTCTTCTTCTTCGCCAAGTTCTCCACATCAAGAGCAGCAGACAATCAATTTCAGCAATCAAACAGTCTAATTTCTTCATGCTTTTTATTTTATTTGCTATTTTTGAATTTGTTATCATGAACTAAATTTTATTTTACTAAGGCTAAGGTGTAGCCACTCTTTTGATGCAATATTCAGTATGATTTATTTTTAAATTTTATTCATGAGGAGTATATAAATCTGATCTTAATGCTTTTAGATTACTGGCCATCTTCTAATTGATCTGATGAACATAGATGTTACGGACCAAGTACATCTATGTTAATGCTTCTTGATTATATACCTTGTATTATGAATCAAATTAGAATTCATATGCATGCGGGAAATTTTAGTGCGCTTTGGACGCAGCGTATTTTAATTAGAGGGTTTCACAAAACCTAATGCATTAATATTTATTTAAATTACACCTGGACCAAAGGATAATTAATAAATATTAATAGTTTTGCTATGCCTGGACCAAAGGGTAGTGAATAAATTAGGAGACTCCACCGTCACATGAAATAAAATTAATCTAAAAATCTGAATATTGTATTGACTGAGTTGGTGAACCGATTGCCTTAGTAATCCATTGCTCTTGAATTTAAAACCCTAATAATTTACACTCTCTCTATTTAATTAAAAACTTTTAATTATTTTTTTATTTTTTTTTAATTTCTTATTCTCATAAATCGATCTTCTAAATAAAGCATAGGAAAGAGCTTTTCAGTACTTATTTTCCAATCCTCTAGGGACGATACTCTACTCATTCACTTTATTACTTGATCGACTGGTGCACTTGCCATAGCTATAAATTAGCACGCATCAAGTTTTTGGCGCCGTTGCCGGGGATTGTGTCTAAAATAATATTAAAATTTTGATCCTAGCTTTACTTTAGAAATTTATTTTTAATTTTTATTATTAAAAAAAAAAATTTAAGTGCATGACACGTACTGGACATAGTAACTTACTACCTTTAGATCCAGAAATTGAAAGGACTATTAGAAGACTACAACAAGAGAGAAACATGGCAGCTGAAGATCCTAACGACATCAATCTAGGAGTGGATATAGCGACTGAAGGACAGCATGAAGCTATTCGACCAGTACATCATCCATTAAATGATTACATCACACCATCTGTAGTCGATGCAGCTTCGAGCATCAGGAGACCGCCTGTACGAGCAAACAACTTCGAAATAAAATCGGCGATGATCCAGATGATTCAATCAACTGTCCAATTCAGTGGACACATGCATGATGATCCGAATGCCCATATTTCTAATTTTCTTGAACTTTGCGATACTTTTAAAATTAATGGGGTGTCGGATGATGCTATTAGATTAAGGTTATTTCCTTTCTCTTTATGGGATAAAGCTAAAAATTGGCTTCATTCTCTTCCTGCAGGTTCTATCACAACTTGGGATGTCCTAGCCCAAAAATTCTTAGCCAAGTACTTTCCACCTTCCAAAACTGCTAAGATGCGCAACGATATCACTTCTTTTATGCAGATGGATATGGAGACGCTATATGAGGCTTGGGAGCATTTCAAGGAACTGCTGAGGAGATGTCCACATCATCAACTACCCGTATGGCTTCAGGTACAAACTTTCTATAATGGTTTATCTCCTACTAATCGATCTATGATTGATGCAGCAGCAGGAGGAACCATTAATCAAAAAATGGAGGAAGAAGCCTTCGATCTGATCGATGAGATGGCATCAAATAGCTATCAATGGCAGACAGAGCGCATGATGCCAAAAAGACTAGCAGCTGTGCAGGGAGTAGATTGCGTGCCAACTTTACTAGCTGAAATTGCAGCCCTTAGAGCCGAAGTCAACAACTTAAAGGGAACAGCTATGCATGTTCAGAGCATTGACTTGTGACCTGTGTGGAGGAGGACACGATACGAGCAATTGCCAGACAGGTAATCCTTTTGCTAAAACAACTGATACAGCTAATTATATTGGTAATTTTTTCAGGCCGCAACAAAACAATCCCTACTCCAACACATACAATCAAGGGTGGAGGCAGCACCCAAATTTCTCATGGAGCAATCAAAATGCAGCACAACAGCCACCCCCGGGATTCCAAGTACCTGAAAAGAAGTCCAACATGGAAGAGCTGATGGTCAAATTTATGCAAAACCAAGAAGCAACTATAAAAAATTTGGAAGCCAAACTTAGGCAAGACCAAACAGCAGCAATTCGAAACTTGGAGATGCAAATAGGTCAAATGGCTAAGATAATCTCCGAGAGACCTCAAGGATCCTTGCCAAGCAATACGGAGACAAATCCAAGGGAGCAAGTCAATGCTATCACCCTAAGAAGTGGTACAAAGCTGGAGGAGCCACATCAGAAGAAATGAGACTGAAGAGCCAACTACAAATAAGGAACCATCAACTCAAATTCGTCAGTCACCAAAACAACCAGCAGATGGATGGTCTCCAGGTATACGGATTTGCTGATCCAAATGTGAAGCCCTACGTGCCGCCACTACCATTCCCAGAGAGACAAATACAGCATCCAGATAAGGAATTTTCTAACTTTTTCAAAATTTTAAAGAATTTACATATTAATATTCCTTTTGTAGATGCTATTACTCAAATGCCCAGGTATGCCAAGTTTCTCAAAGAAATCTTAACAAATAAGAAAAAGCTGAAGGAGCATGAGAGAATAAATTTGAATGAAGAATGCTCAGCAATACTTCAAAATAAATTACCACAGAAGCTAAAAGATCCAGGGAGTTTTACTATCCCCTGCATTATTGGTGATTGTAGTTTTGATAAAGTTTTATGTGATTTAGGAGCAAGCATTAATCTCATGCCTTTTTCTATTTTCAGGAAGCTGGGTCTAGGAGAACCAAAGCCTACCACTATTACTCTTCAATTAGCCGACAGATCCATTAAATATCCAAGAGGTATAGTGGAGGATGTCTTGGTAAAGGTAAACAAGTTTATTTTTCCTGTTGATTTTATTGTTCTTGATATGGAAGAAGATTATGATGTACCCCTTATTTTAGGGAGACCCTTTTTAGCTACTGGAGGAGCTTTAATAGATGTTCAACAAGAAAAATTAATTCTTAGAGTCCAAGATGAACAAGTTACTTTTAATGTTTTTCAAAGATACTAAACATCCTGATGATAATCAAACTTATTTTTTAATTGATATTATTGACAATCCATTATATGAGAATTCTGTAGAAAATAGGTTTGAGACTATAAAAGCGAGCAATGTCAAATTGAAAGAAGGACTCGATCAAACATGAAAGTATTCCAATTGAAGTGGCACCGGATTGATCCACTTTAGAACTTAAAGAAAGTCAAGCTGAAGACTATAAATCAGAACTACTAGATAGG
>QRFJ01005933.1:0-28837 GCA_006176705.1 Cocos nucifera | reverse complement strand
CAGGAGCCGGCTGAGCCATTTTTCTTTTTTTATTTATTTTATTTATTCATATTTTTAAAATTCATATTCTTTTCCATTTTAGCTTCGTTTTACTTAAATTTAATTTCATTACGATCAAAAAAATTGAGCTCTTTCTATGATATAAAATTTTATTTTTTAATTATTATTATTTTTTATTACTTTTTAATTAAATTTTTAATTAATAAAAATATGAATTTTTTAAAAATTATATATAAATTGATTAATAATTTTTAAAAATTAATATAAATTAATTAATAAATTAATACTTTTATTGATAAATTTATGATACTTATCACACAACTCTTTGTGAAATTAGATCTAAATCTGATTGATGGGAATAGAGTCCCCTGGATTCCTCCTTAGCGGGTGCCTAAGATCGGTCAAAGTTGGTTCTTAGGAGAACTCTAATCAGAAATCCAAAAAGGAGATGGAGGTCCTGTCCAACAGGAACTCCTGGGCACCTCCAACTTGGGCACACGCCAAGGGTGGCGTGCGCGCTCCTCCTTGCCAGGTTCTGAGAGGGGGACAGGCCCTCACCAGCTCTCGAATAGGTGTGTGACATGTGGACAGAAGTCAAAGTATCAATGTTCAACATTTGAACAGTCATAGGTCAACTTTTGACCAAAGTCAAAGGACGAGAAATGACAGGTGACCAAAATAGCAGGTAATTCTTACAAAATGAAACAACCTTTTCTGACTTGGACAAGCTCCAGTCAAATAAAGTGAAGCCTCTGATCGAGCTAAACTCCTTTGGCTCGTCAGGACACTATTTATGATAGTAAAAGAAGAATGTTAGGTTCAATCGTAGTCTAGCACGATTTTTCTGAATCTAATTGAATCTCATTCAGAATCAATTGAACTGGATTAGTCAAACACCAAGCCAAGCCGAGCCACCAAGCCAAGCCAAGCCATCAAAGCCGACTCAGCCGTTGAAGCCATCAGCCGGTCCACGATCCAGGCGTGGACCGCCAGCTCAGCAAAATCCGGCGAATCAGAGCTTGCCACGTGGTGGACCTAGACCCCTAAAGGGTCTACAGAAATTTATCGCGGCTCACAAGGGTAATTTAGTCTTTTCGCTCGGCAACAGAAGCGCTGATTGGCTTGCGGTGTGCGGTGCGGCCGGTCTACGCGGTCCATGGGAACAGTGATTGCGCGATCGGACGGATGTGGTTGTTTGCGGTCAGGATCGGACGGCTGTGGTTGCTTCCGAATTTTATTCAGCTACAGACATCACGCGGATCACCATCGGACGGCAGCGCTCGATCCAGGCGATGATCCGATGGTCCAGAAAGCTCCCGACGGTGATCAAACTCTCAGGCGTGTGATTTGCGGCCAGATTTCCTCCATCAAGCGCGATCCAACGGCCAGAATTTAATCCGACCCGATCTGAGCTGATCTGCATCCGATTTTGATGATTTTTGGACCGTTGGATTCCTATTGAATGGCTGGATTTTATCAGATTTATCAGAGACATATCAGAGCTATTTTAATTCAAATTTTATTCAAATTTTGATGATTACAAAGTTCATTAGTCCCACATTGCCTTTAGAAAAAAATATCCAGCCCTCCTAGCACTATAAAAAGGACCCCAGGCCTCCAAAAATCAATATCTCCGATCAAGGTGAAGCTTTGGTACAGGGCGAAGCCAGGCTATGGGTTAAAGGCTGCTTCGAAGCAACGGGTGCCGAGAAGAAGAGCCGAGCTTCTACACCATCTTTCTGCCAATGCCGATCCAAGATCAGAGATCAGGCTATTTTATTTTATTTTTTTCTTTTTAAATTTTATGTATTTAAATTCTAAAATTTTAATTAATAAAAATTTTATTTTTGCATTTTAATTTCTTGCTTTTTATTTTTATTGTAATTTAATTTCTGCACTTTAATTATTATTTTTATTTTATTGCAAGTAGATGCTAAGATCTAACTAGTAGATCTTAGTACCAAGTTTAAATTCCTGCACCTTTTAATTTTTATTTTAATTTTCCGACTTCACTTTTGATCCCAAAACTCAAATCTTTTCTTTTTCTTTTAAAAAAATCAAAGATTTCAAATCTAAAAATACTACCTTCCCTGTGGATTCGACCCGACTCACTGCTATCTACGCATTTTCAATGATTTTAAGAAGTCGGATTAAACTGATAAACACGGTGTCTTAACGACAACATCGCATTCCTATCAAGTTTTTGGCGCCGTTGCCGGGGAAGGTTTTTGATTTTTGATTTTGATTTCTTTGATTTATTTTAAATAAATTAAAAATAATTCTGGCAAATTTCCTATCAAGTTTTTGGCGCCGTTGCCGGGGAAGGAATAGATGCTATTTTTTTTTTTGATTTCTTTGATTTTTTTTTGTAAATTAATTATATTTTTTTTAATATTGCTTACTAATTTTTTTTATTTATTTTGTAGAAAAAAAAAGAGAAAATGAAGAAAGCATCAAATTTTGGTGAGATCAATCCTAACCCTAGTCCTCTTTTCTTTTTATTTATTTATTTATTTATTTTATTTTTAAATTAATTTAAAAAAATATTCATTTAAACCTAATTAAAAGCCTCATGATAAGATTAGAAACCCTAACTGCTTTAGAGCATGCATCATATTAGTTTTATTTTTATCTTTATTTTTATTTTTATTTTTTTGGTGATTGCTGGAGGCAAGGTAAGCCTTTCAGAATACAATTAGTTACATGCATCTAGTTTAAATTGCATAGAACCCTTTGATTGAATTTTTTTTTTTTGCATATCATATTAAATCAAATTAAGGGCACAACCCAATTAAACAAGATAAGGTGGGGATTTGATCACCCTTCCTTAGCCCACAAACAACCAACCAACATCCTGCATTGACCTAAGCCTTTAATTTTAAAATCAATTAGACATCAACCCTAGGAACTCGAGCTCAATAGGACAAGGAATCCTAAGAGTTGAACCGGGTTAGGATAAGTCAATTTGACTGGTGTCTAGGAAAGTGGTTCAGGGACGACTTGGGCCCGAAGGAAGGTGGTTTCTAATTGGTTCCGTTCGCTTACCTGGCCAAGCACAATTGGTGTCTAAGGCAAGCAACGGGGGGACTCCCACCGACCTTACACTTACCTGGCTAGTTGATTGGCTAATCCTACACTTGGAGGGCTTGAAGGTGACCTTGGCAGTTAGGAGCTGTCTAGATCTAGGATAACCCTTAGTCAGGATTGATTGACCAACTTGATTGCTAACCAACATCAAATCCTAATTAAACCTAATTCTTCTCTTTCTTCTTAGTTCTAGGACTCCTTAGGACCTCTTCTTTAGAACTCTTCTTTCTTTCTTACTCCTCTAAAAATAAAATAAAAATAAAATAAAATAAAAATTAAATTAAACTAACTAAAAAATATTAAAAATAAAAATTAAATTAAATTAAATTAAAATTAACAAATAAAATAATTAAAAAAAATTAATTTTTAATATAATAAAATAATAATAAAAAAATTAATTAAAAAAAATTCTAAAATTTTTTTTGAACCATACATTAGGGTTACACTAATACATGCATGGTAGGAAATCACTTTTTCTGATTTAGTTGAACTTAATTGAATGGTTGATTCACATTAAACATAATAATGGCTAATATGAATCTAATTGTCCAAAAATTAGATAAAGTTGACCTTCTTGCTCAGAAAATAGATCAACTCCTAACCCTAGGTCAACAATCTCCTACACAATTCACATCATCTTCTAATTATCAGGAGAATTATTCAATCTGTGCTAGCCCAACCCATCATGTGAAGTGAATGTCCTATGACTGCACAGTTTCCATATTTTATCCAAGAACAAGTTCAAGCTACTCAAGGATACTCCAAATTGATTAATGACCCATTTTCAAATTCATATAATTCAGATTGGAGTAACTTTAATTTTTCTTGGACATCCCAACAGACTCAGGCTCAGACCCAAATTTTACACCAAAATTGAGCAAAATTATCAAAATTATGCCTATAATAATGGTCAGCCTAGTCAGTTTAACCAGCCATCATATTATAATCAGCCTTCATACCCACCTCCTCAACAGACCAATCTAGCTGATGATAGATTTAACCAACTTCAACAATTAATTCTAACTCAACAGCAATCTATCGCCAGACTAGAAGCTCAAATAGGATAATTAGTTGAGTCTAACATGAGGAGAGAACTAGATCAACTACCGAACCTACCAATTTCAAACAACCCACCTAATGACCACCAACCACCTGGATTAAATTATCAATCTAATGTTTCATCTAAGAATCTCCAATTTGAGAATACCAAAGTAATTCCTGAACTTAAAAGCTATAGGATTCTTATGGACCCATACCAAGACCAGGTGAGAGAGGCTAGTACTGATGCTAGCCAAAATAAAAATTTAGAGGAACTGGTTAGTACTGAGACTAACCACATAGAAGAACCCAAGCCAGGAATTAGTACTGATGCTAGTTCCAGTTTAAATGAGATAGAAATAAGGGAAAAAGAGAATAGATGATTTACCCGAGACTTATAAACCTAATGTCCTATTCCCTTCAACCCTAGAAGCTGGTTCTTCTTATAAAAATCAAAAGGCATGTAATGAAATGTCAATGGAGTTGTTTAAGCAAGGATCACATTAATTTACCTCCAGAATTAAAATCCTTTAGTCACCATTCCAGCACCCATTGAATCAAACTTAACTCCTAAAACTCCATTCATGAGCATTTTAGAAGAACAAATAGGAGAAATTCTTAATAAACATGGGTCTGAGAATGGAATCATAAATTATATCCCTAAAATTAACAAAGAATTATATCAATAATGGGATTATAAATCAACTTTCTGAGATTGGCAATCCAAAACCATTGGAATTTGTCAATCCAATATTCGACACAGGATAGTGAGCTACATTGTGTCTGGCTGAAGACGGTAAACTTAGCGCTTGTTGGGAGGCAACCCAATATTTAGTTTTTATCTAATTTATCTTTTTAGTTTATTTTTTTTTAGGATAATTTGAATAAGTTGGAGGGAGAGCTCAAATTTTCAAAGGCATGTGCTGGACTAAAAATATACTGAGTTAGGTGTATTCTTTCATGTTCTTTATTACATCCTTTATTTTTTCTTCTCCATTGAGGACAATGTCGATTAAGTTGGGGGGAGAGAAAAATAAAAAAATTTTAAAATTTTAAGTCCTCAAAAAAGTTAGTATTTAGTATTTAGATACTTGATTATGCTTAAGAATCGAATTAAACTAAGCATTTTTAAAAGAAAATTGATGCACAGATCAGAGAATCTGTGAGATATTGAGGAATCAAGTATTAAGAAAATTCAATAAAGAGTTAAGTCTAGAACATAAAAAAAATTTTTCTTGGAGCATTTCTAATTATTTCTACTAGCATCAAAGAAAAGTCTACTTTTTATAGGCTTGTGTAGGGTAACTATACGTTTCTTCATATAAAAATTTATTTTAATAAAATAGTTTTCCAAGTACTTCTCACTGAGTAACCGGGCCTCTTTGCCTAAGCAAGCATTGAGTTTCGCATCAAAAGGTGGGAAGGGCAAAGAAGCTCGTTGTAAAGCTAGTCTTAACTCGTAGCCTATTTGATTCGAGCTAGTAAGCCCGAGGGGTATTCTATACCTAGTGCCCTAAAGCCAACTGGTTTGGGAGTCATTGGCCCAAGACTCGCTACATGGATCAAATAGAAAGCTTAAGGAGTTAAGACACTCAATAGTGGTACAACGTTAAAAAAAAAAAAAAAAAAAAAAAAAACATTGGTTTCCCACCGAGTAACCGGGTCCCGTTGCCTAAGTAAGCAATGATATTCGCATCAAAAAGTGGGCAATGTAAAAATAAAAATTAATAAATGAAGGATGGAAGTAGCAATACACCTGTCTATATGAAAGTTTAGACAAATCAGAGATAAAAGTGGAATAATTTAGAAAAAGTTCTGAAAAATTTAATGTTCTTTACTTAATTTTTCTATTGATAAGTATTAATACCCCAATGATATATCTCATTTAAGCTCTACTGAATATCAATGGCCATTTTGAAAATTGCTTAGGTAAAATTCGAAACTCTAAAGTTAAAAGGTATTTAAAACTAAATTCTTTCTTTACTCGAGGACGAGCAAAGCTTAAGTTGGGGGGTGTGATAAGCATCATAAATTCATCAATAAAAGTATTAATTTATTAATTAATTTATATTAATTTTTAAGAAATTATTAATCAATTTATATATAATTTTTAAAAAATTCATATTTTTATTAATTAAAAAATTAATTAAAAAATAATAAAAAATAATAAAAATTAAAAAATAAAATTTTATTATCAATAGAAAGAGCTCATTTTTTTGATCACAACGAAATAAATTTCAAGAAAAATGGAGCTAAAATGGAAAAGATATGAATTTTTAAAAATATAAAATAAATAAAAATTAAATAAAAAAGAAAATGGCTCAGCCGGCTCCGCAAGCCGAGCCACCAAGCCAAGCCGAGCCACCAAGCCAAGCCAAGCCATCAAAGCCGACTCAGCCATTGAAGCCATCAGTCCGGTCCACGATCCAGGCGTGGACCGCCAGCTCAGCAAAATCCGGCGAATCAGAGCTTGCCACGTGGTGGACCTAGACCCCTTAAAGGGTCTACAGAAATTTATCGCGGCTCACAAGGGTAATTTAGTCTTTTCACTCGGAATAGAAGCGCTGATTGGTTGCGGTGTGCGGTGCGGCCGGTCCACGCGGTCCATGGGAACAGTGATTGCGCGATCGGACGGATGTGGTTGTTTGCGGTCAGGATCGGACGGCTGTGGTTGCTTCCGAATTTTATTCAGCTACAGACATCACGCGGATCACCATCGGATGGCAGCGCTCGATCCAGGCGATGATCCGACGGTCCAGAAAGCTCCCGACGGTGATCAAACTCTCAAGGCGCATGATTTGCGGCCAGATTTCCTCCATCAAGCGCGATCCAACGGCCAGAATTTAATCCGACCCGATCTGAGCTGATCTGCATCCGATTTTGATGATTTTTGGACCGTTGGATTTCTATTGAATGGCTGGATTTTATCAGATTTATCAGAGATGTATCAGAGCTATTTTGATTCAAATTTTATTCAAATTTTGATGATTACAAAGGCATTAGTCCCACATTGCCTTTAGAAGCAAAATATCCAGCCCTCCTAGCTCTATAAAAAGGACCCCAGGCCTCCAAAAATCAATATCTCCGATCAAGGTGAAGCTTTGGTACAGGGCGAAGCCAGGCTATGGGTTAAAGGCTGCTTCGAAGCAACGGATGCCGAGAAGAAGAGCCGAGCTTCTACACCATCTTTCTGCCAATGCCGATCCAAGATCAGAGATCAGGCTATTTTATTTTATTTTTTTTTTAAATTTTATGTATTTAAATTCTAAAATTTTAATTAATAAAAATTTTATTTTTTCATTTTAATTTCTTACTTTTTATTTTTATTATAATTTAATTTCTGTACTTTAATTATTACATTTTATTTTATTGTAAGTAGATGCTAAGATCTAACTAATAGATCTTAGTACCAAATTTAAATTTCTGCACCTTTTAATTTTTATTTTCAATCTTCCAACTTCAGTTTTTATTTCAAAATTCAAATCATTTTCTTTTTCTTCTCAAAAAAATCAAAGATTTCAAATCTAAAAATACTACCTTCCCTGTGGATTCGACCCGACTCACTGCTATCTACGTATTTTCAATAATTTTAAGAAGTCGGATTAAACTAATAAACACGGTATCTTAACGACAACATCGCGTTTCTATCATTGTGATTGGTTGGGAAGAAGAGGAGTTAGATCACAGATAGTCTATGAATAAGACCCTGCATCCAACTCAAATTAGGATTGGAGAATTGAAATCCCACGCCCCAAGGCTGCCTCTCCCCTCTTCCTCCATGCCAAACCCACCTTCTCCCTCTCCTCTCCATGTCCAAAAGTATTTTGGACCTTGGTTGGTGCAATCCAGATAAGAGAAAGATGACTGAAAGCTAGAAGGCAACGCTGCTGCAAAGGACAACTGCTGATCTTCAAAAGAAGTTTTGAAGATCCTCAAGATCAGATCCAGATCTAATTTTTGGAGACGTGATAGAGAAGAAGAGGATCTCCAGATTCAGCCTGAGTGGATACCGGTAGAGGTCAGGCACTTGCATGGCTAGATCCAGAACCTTCCATTACTCATAGGATCATCATCGAGTAATAGGATTACCCACTTCAAGATAAATTAAATTTGATTTAATTTATCTAATTTTATTTTAATTATTAAAATAATAAGAATTAGATCTGAAATATCTCAAATCTGATCTAGATCAAAGAAAAAAAATTTTGAAATATATCTCTTAATCTGATCAAATCTGAATGAACCTGATCCAGAAAATCAGAATTTTCCTTCAAGATAGAACGTAAGCCAACACTTTCATACCTCAGGATCTAGGGGTGCCTGGCTTATGTCAAATGGATAATTACATATAAACTTGAACCTAGGTCTGACAAGTGCGCATTTATAGGATACCCAAAAGAGATCAAAGAATATTATTTCTATCATGCTGATGAACAAAAGGTGTTCGTCAGCCTTAAGGCAACCTTTATGAAAAAAGAGTTCCTTAGTGAAAACACTGTTGCCTCTAAGGTTGAACTTGATGAAGTTCAATAGATAGAAAGTCTGACACAGAATATTGAACCTAAGTTAGATTTGATTAGATCAGATCCGAAGCCTAGTGAACCCACACCATTAAGGTGATCCGATAAAGTACTGCACCATCCGGATAGATACTATGGATTCTTGGTCCAGGATGGTGATCCCATCAAACTCGATGAGAATGATGAGGACCCGATCACTTATCTGGATGCGATGCAGAGACCCAACTCTAAGAAATGGCTAGAAACCATGAGATCCAAAATAGATTCCATGAAGGTCAATGATGTATAGACATTGGTTGACCCACCTGAAGGGGTTAAACCCATTGGGTGTAAATGGATATTCAAAAGGAAAAAAGTCATAGACAGAAAGGTGGAGACCTATAAAGTCCGTCTGATTACCAAGGGATATCGTCAACATTATGGTATTGACTATAATGAGACATTCTCTTCAGTAGCAATGCTCAAATTCATTCAGATAATGCTTGCATAGTTGTCCACCTGAACTATGAGATCTGGCAGATGGATGTAAAGACAGCTTTCCTAAATAGAGAGCTAATCGAAGAGGGGTATATAATACAACCTGAGGGGTTCACATCCATAGATGAGTCCAAGATGTGTAGGCTTCAGAGATTTATTTATGGATTAAAGCAAGCATCTCAGAGTTGAAATATGCATTTTGATAAAGTGATCAAAACGTATGGCTTTATTAAGAATGGAGAAGAATCCTACATTTACAAATGGGCAAATGGTCCAGCAGTGGTATTTTTTATTTTGTACGTGGATGACATTCTCTTAATCAGGAATGACATTCCCGCACTACAAGGAATAAAAGTCTGATTGTTATCATAATTCTCCATGAAGGACTTGGGTGAAGCATCCTACATCCTAGGGATGAAGATCTATAGAGATATATCTAAAAGAATACTTGGTATATCCCAGTCCACATACATAGAAACTGTGTTGAAGAGGTTCAGCATAGAGAATTCTAAAAAAGACTATCTTCCGATAGGCCAAGGAATTTCTCTCTTTAAGAAGGATTGTCCGACAACTCCTGAAGAGAGATAGGGTATGAGTAGAATCCCATATGCTTCGACAGTGGGGTCTATTATGTATGCAATGACATGAACGAGGCCAGACATGGCATACTCACTAGGAGTAGTGAGTAGATACCAGTCTGACCCTAGAGAAAATCACTAGAATGTGGTTAAAACCATCCCTAAGTATTTAAAAAATACTAAGGACCAATGGTTGATTTATGATGAGTCGGATCTAAAACTTATGGAGTTTATAGACTCCAGCTTTCAATCTGACCATGATAATAGTAAAAGTATGTCGGGATATATCTTTACTCTAAATGGTTGTGCCATCTGTTGAAAAAGTTTTAAGCAGCATACAGTGGCTGACTCTATTTGTGAAGCAGAGTACATGGCAGCATCAGATGTAGCAAAGAAAGCTGTGTGGCTGAGAAAGTTCATCACCAAGCTTAGAGTAGCACCCTCCATTGATGGTTCAGTCCTGCTCTACTATGACAGCACTGGCACCATAGCTCAAGCAAAGAAACTGAAGGCACACCAGCAGACAAAGTACATTCTACGCAGCTTCTTTTCGATCTATGAGATCATGGATCATAGTGACTCGACCTTCAGAAGATCGATGGAAAGAAGAACCTAGCCGACCTCTTCACTAAAGCCCTGGCAATCAAGGAGTTCGATAATCATAAGTCGAAGATGGGTATTAGATACTATGCCGAGTGGCTTTAGGATAAGTGAAAGTTGTTCTGAATTATGTCCCAAAGTCAATCGTCAGCCTATTAACGGTTGAGATATTGTAATTAATTTATTAATTAATAAAAAAAATTTATATCTTTTCTTCATAAGTTTACATCTTCTAATGAACTCTATTATTGTGATGAAGTCCTTAGGATTATTTAATTTTGATAAAAAAAGGATTTATTGATTAGTCCTTAAATTTATTCACGACCAAATGATTGGCTGTTAATTAGGACGATAGCATCTATCGAGCATAGATCGCTATATGCCATATAGGTTGGTTGTCCTCCTAACTAAGGAGTGTGGAGACACTGGTATGGTATATAGATAAGATGTATGGATACATCATCATTGAATGTGACCAACTTCAGAGCATTCTGCTATCGAAAATATCTCTGATGGGATATAGGTATAAGTATCCCTTAGACCTGAAATCACCTCAGTGACTTGCAAGCAACTTATTGTGCTTTGGTATTGGACTAACTAAATTTCTAATTCAGTAACGGAAGGCTTCTAGGCATAGTTTAAGTACTTGCAAAGTCGGAGTATGATCAAGATGAAATTGACCACTCCAAGAGTTGGAGAAGAATGTATCACTATATTTCAATATAGCAAAATCTTGATCAGGATAATCCATCAGATGGGTTTGATATTTTAAAATACAACATCTGCATCCTTCGAGCATCCTACGAGCATTATGGTCAAGGAGATGAATTATATAGAAACTGTATCTATATGGGTCCTAAGGATGGTGTTCTACACCTTCAATCTATCCGACCGTCGGATATCATTGCTAGATGGTTACTTTGATTGGTATAGAAATTTATTTCTATGCTATCGGCTTAGATTTGGATCTATGAGGTTACACACATTAGAGTTCACATTTCGATCAAATGGTTGATCAGCGATTTAGAATCATTTTAAGGTTAAACGATCAATACGGTTGATGTTTGACCTAGTGCAAGTATTGTAGGAGGATCGATTAGCAATTTGATTGCAAATTAGTTTAATTTGATTAAGCTCATAGACTGAGATTAAGTATAATTAAATATAATTTAATTAGATTTGGTTTGGGCTTGATTGGATCAAATCCAATTGGTTTATTGGATAAGCCAAGTGCAAGGAAGAACTAGTCCTAGTCTAACTAGGACTTGGGTCAACCCAAATTTCTAATTTAATTAAAAAATAAATTAAAATTAAATCTAATTTAAATAAATCTTTAAATAGGTTAGGACCTTATTTAATTGGGTTAGATTACTCTTGTTTTTATTTGGTTAAAAGACCATATTTGACTAGGTCAAAACAAGAGTCCTAGTGTGACTAGGACTCGCTATTCCTTGCGCCACCTAATCCTCACGCCCCATCCCTTTCTCTTTGTGTTTTTACGTGAAATTCTTGATGCCTAAAGGCTTATCATGCCCCCTTTCTCTCTTCTATTTCTCATATGGAAGTTTGTTGCATGACCAAGTCAAAAGGGGAAGTTGATTTCGCTTAGGATTCTATAAGATAGAATTCCTAGTTAACTAAAAGTCCTCCTTCCCTTCATGCCGCCACCTCCCTTATTTCTCTCTCTCTCACACACTTTTTTTTGGGGGGGGTTTATTTGCATCCTCCCTTGCTGGTCCATGGCAAAAAAAAAAGGTGGGGCGCCCAAGAGTTGGGCACCCCAACAACTTTCCTTATTTGGTCCTTCCTAGTCTAGATTTTTGACCTAACTTGGACTCTACATATCTTTTCATTTAAAAAGGATTTTTTACTAAAATTTTTGTGAATTATTGACATTTGAGAGATCTCTTTGATGTAGAAAAATCAAAAAAAAAATTATCTAGGTCATGGAGATATTAAAAACACAAGTCAAGATGTCTAGAAAAAGAACAAAGAAGAAGAAGTGGGTCTTCTTCTTGGGTTTTTGTTCCAGATCTCTTCCTTTCTTTTTGTGAGCTTTTGAGAGGTGTCTCAGTATCACAAATCTTCTTTTTTTCTTATGGTATTTTGGAGTATCCAAGTTTCGAAGAAGAAAACATCGGATTGACCGTCGAAGAGAGATCAGTACAGTACTAGCATACTGTGCTGATTTCCTACATCAGGATCTTTGATTGTGTTCGTGGGCTCTTATGGATGACTCCTAGAGGCCAGATGCATGTGCAGCTCATGATTTCATTCTTAAGTCTAGATCAATAAGTTAGAACATCTAACTTGCTCGGGTAATAGATCCGATTTGCTATTTTATAGCTGCATTAGATATAGTATAGATCTAGGTTGATATGATCAACCTTTTCTTTTCTATTTAATTTTTAATTTTTGATTTAAATATCATGTAATAATCATATAATAAGATCTTAGATCTAGGATATTTTATATTAATTTTGATTAATTTTAATCTTTTGCTACCTAATCTTGAAAAAGTTTCAAAATCTAATGCTAAAACCCTAGATCTGGTTCCTACACTGCAATCCTCTAAGATAGGGTATCGACGATCGGCTGAATCAACTGGTCAGCAATCGACTAAACCAACTAATTAGTGATCATCTTGATCTGGTCATCAAAGAATCTAATATCCGTGTCTCTGCTCCTCGATGGTGCCACAGCTACATCTTTTCTTACTGAAACTGAATGTTAGGAGATCCTCTGTGATCATAAGAAGGTGAAGATGGTCCCTCCTCCTCAACTCTTTCCTCATCCTTAACACATTTGGACCAACCACCATCAGTCTTTAAAAAACCCATGCGATGTAGTGTGTGGCGGTTGATGGTACCGATGTCAGATAATCTGGTGACTGCCTCTTCCTCAAAACTAACTCCAAACCTCCTAAACACTAATGAGAGAGCCATACCATATGGGAGATGTGCCTTAGACCTATTCAAGATCTCTCTCATCGTCTCTATCATCAAAATAGGGAGGTTAAAGGGGGTCTCTGTAATCATATGATACATGATGCATATGTCCTTACCAGATAATAAATCATGCCTGCCACTCCTAAGGATAAAAAATTTGGTAACCATGGTGTGTAGCACTCTCATTTTGGCAGAAAGAATCTTAGCCTCTAATTTATTTAAATTTTCTTCAAATTCTTTTCCCAAGATGGCTCTCAGTCCCTCTTCTTTATGGGTTAGTTTCATTTCCTTATAACCTTCACATGGTAATCTTAGAATTTTCCCCAAGTAAATTGGATCAAGAATAATCTCACTACCTTTAACAATAGATTTTACTATTTCATTGAAGTATCCCAAATTCAGGTAAAACTCTTTAACCAAATCCACATATGTAGCTTCTTTCAACTTGCAAAAGTAATCCCATCCTTTCCTTTTAATTTTTGACATAAAAAAAAATCCTTCTTTTTCAAAGAAATCAAAAATCTACATTCTTTCCCAGTTCAACCTTTCTATCGGACAGAGGGACTTTACTTGATGTAAGAGAAGAATGTGAAGCATGTCTGGGAGATGAGGTTGGACCAGGAGAGGGCTTGGGTGCTATTATTTTCTGGTGGACTTCTTCCTCTAAGCAACGGACCGACTTTCTTTTTTACAGTAATTTCATCTTGGGCACCATTCCAACCAATAGAAGCCTTAATCCTACTCAAGAGAGTCAAGAAAAAGTGGAATGGAGAAGATTTGAGAAGAAGAAGAAGGATTTTGAGGGAGATAATCAACGGTGGGTTTTAGGGCAAAGATTTGCTAGAACCATTCAATCCATCCAAATAGAAAGAAGGTAGGAAGAGATTTGGCTTCCTAAGGGATGATTTTGAGGAGGGGATTTAGGTAGGAAAGAGAATTTTGAGAGATTTGATCGATTGAGGGAGTGGATAGGGAGAGGGCATTTATTTGGTTGAATGAAAGAACAAGGAAGAAGGCAACAGGTCGACCTTTTTTATCAAAAAAATTTTTCAATTAAACAGTCTCCGAAGGGTTAAGTGCAATAATGACCAGAATGCCCATGAGTCGTCCTTTAGGTCGACCCATGGCACAGAAAACTCAAAAGAATAATGGAAAAATTCAAAAAAAAATTGAGATTTTAAGGATTGAAATTTCATTTCATGAGAATGATCAAGAAAGGTTAGATTTAAGTTTTTTAAGATAGAAAATTTGAGATATAGGCTCAAGGTAAATATTAAAGTGATTTTTGATAGAAATAAGCTTGAAATCATAAAGATGTTTAGGCTAAAGGATCAAAAATTTCTAATTCTCTCCTAATTTAACAAAATTTATCTTTACTTAAGGCCTTAGTAAAAATATCAGCCAATTATTTTTCAGTACAAACATAATCAAAAATTATGTCATTATTTTGAACATGCTCTCTTATGAAATGATGTCTTATTTTAATGTATTTTGATCTAGAGTGTTGGATTGAATTCCTAGATAGATTTATGGCACTAATATTATCACATCTTATGAGAGATTTGTTTAGTTTGATGCCAAAGTCCTCAAGTTATTACTTAATCTATAAGATTTGTGCACAGCAACTTCCGACTGCAATGTATTCGGCCTCGGTCATAGATAATGCTACCAAATTTTGCTTCTTGCTAAATCAAGAGATTAAGTTAACTCCTAAAAATTGGCAAGTTTTACTAGTATTTTTTCTATCTAATCTACATACAGCAAAG
Organism: Cocos nucifera; assembly: GCA_006176705.1. Lineage (NCBI taxonomy): Eukaryota > Viridiplantae > Streptophyta > Magnoliopsida > Arecales > Arecaceae > Cocos > Cocos nucifera. The sequence goes on along the minus strand of QRFJ01005933.1, from coordinate 13,823 downwards.
TCTGCATCCGAATATCCAATTAAATTGATTGATGAATTCTTAGAGTACCATAAACCTATGGATTGAGTTTCTTTTAGGTATTTAAATAATTTTTTACAGCATTTAAATATAATTTTTTTGGATTAGATTGAAATCGTGCACATAAACAAACACTAAACATGATATCTGGTCTACTAGTAGTTAAATACAATAAAGAATCTATCATGCCTCTATAGACTTTTGTGTCAATACTTTTACCTCCTTCATCTTTGTCAAGCTTACATGATGGACTCATGGGGGTACCAATGGCTTTGGAGCTCTCTATCCCAAATCTTTTAAGTAGCTCTCTTGTGTACTTGCTTTGGGTGATGGAGATCCCTTCCTTTATTTGTTTGATTTGAAGTTCGAGGAAGAACGTTGGTTCACCCATCATGCTCATCTCGAACTCCTCCTGCATGAGCTTAGTAAAATCTTGACATAAAGTTTTATTAGTAGATCCAAATATAATGTCATCAATATATATTTGTATTACTAAGATGTCATCATGATCTCTGAAAAGGGTTATATCTATATTTTCTTTTGAAAACTCATTATTAAGCAAGAATTTACTTAATCTCTCATATCAAGCTCTAGGTGCTTGTTTTAAATCATATAATGCTTTGTTTAATTTGAAAACATAATTAGAAAAAGTATGATTTTCAAAATCAAAAGGTTATTCTACATAAACTTCTTTGATAATATATCCATTTAGAAAAGCACTTTTAACATCCATTTAAAATAACTTGGAATTCATAAAGCATGCATAAGTAAGTAAAAGTCTAATTGCTTCTAGTCTAGCAACAGGTGCAAAGATCTCAACAAAATCAATTTTTTCTTCTTCATTATAATCCTTTGCAACTAATCTTACTTTATTTCTGATTATATTTTTATTTTCATCTAATTTATTTCTATATACCCATTTTGTGTCAATTATTGGATGATTTTTAGGTCTTGATACTAAGGTTCATACATTATTTCTTTCAAATTGATTAAGTTCCTCTTGCATTGCATTTATCTAATTATAATCTTTTTCGACTTCATCTATAGTTTTAAGTTCAAAATGAGAAACAAAAGCAAAATGATTATATGCATCTCTAAGTGAAGAGTGAATTCTTATCCCATGTGTGGGATCACCAATAATTAGTTCTTTGGGATGATTGTGATCATACCTCCATTCTTTTGGAAGATCATTTGCACCTTGAGATTATTTTTATTGTCCTTCACTTTTATTTTTTTGCTTGTCTTCATGATCCTCTTCATTTTGAATTATTGAATCCTTTAGGATGATCTCCTGCATCCCTTCTATTGGGGATAAATCCCGCTTCCGTCGAAGTCCAGTCTGATGCTTAGCCTTTTGTAACTGATAATCATAAAAGAGCTTCGATCAGAAATTCTCTAGCAGTTGAACTCCTTCCAGACTTCTCCTTCAGTTAGATTCCTCCAGGAGCCGAACGCCTTTCGAACTTCTTCTTCAGTCAGATTTCTCTAGGAGCCGAACTCCTTTTGGATTTCTCCTTTAGTTGAATTCTCCAACAGCTGAACTTCTTTCGGACTTCTCCTTCAGTTGGATTTCTTCAGGAGTCAAACTCCTTTCGGATTCTTCTAGCAGTCAAACTCTTTTCAGACTTCTCCTTCAGTTTGATTCCTTCAGGAGCCGAACTCCTTTCGAACTTCTCCTTCAGATGGATTCCTCCAAGAGCCGAACTCCTTTCGAACTTCTCCTTCAGCCGAACTCCACCAGTCGGACTCCTATTGGACTTCTCCATCAGTCAAACTCCATTTAGATTCCTCCAGAGGATTACTTCTAGATTTTAAGTAGTATTTCTCCTAAATGATCCCCTCTAGCTATATTCCATTTAAGAGTCCAAACTCCTTTGGAATTGACATATGTCAAAGCTCTTCAACTAACTCCTGCTTCCTTCAAACTTAGACTATTAAATCTCAATGAACGGATGACACCTCTCTCCGTAATAAATATCACATGGCTCCAAGCGACCCACTATCGGACGGTTACAGCTATACAGGCTCTGTCTATAAAAAAGACCCTCCAGATATATTTTCTCTAAGCTCTCTTCTCCTTTCCAAAATTCTATTGAATTCTTGTCTGAGCACTCCATTTCTATTGGCCAGAAGAACTGACTTGATCATTGGAGGATCTTGTCGGAGCCACCACCACTGACTCCAAACAAAACTTTATTTTGTAGGTCACCGATGGCGACCTCTTTTTTCTTAACTCTAGCTTGATCCGACTGTTAGATATGTATGCCCTAGAAGCCAGAATTGGCTGATACTTGTTATACACTTCTAAGGGCAAAATTATAATTTTGACTATAAATAATAAAATAGATTATTTTCTATCATAATGTATATTTAGTGTCTGTGATACATCCCTTGAGTTAATGACAATGATAATTCTTATTTTCAAGAGTTAAAAATTTAAGACATGAATTTTCATTATTAACTAATAAAATACTTCCGACCGTAGGATCATCATGAGGATGGTGATTGATCTAAAAGATTGGTGTATAATCACTTCTTTATAGTAGAGTCTTGAGTCTACGATGTAGAGACACTAGAGCGAGAGTACAGATAGTCATTAGAGAACGAGGGCACTGAACATGACCACCTCGAGCAGTCATAAGAAAGTCTACCTTCTTGTCGATGACTGGCTTAAAGCTATAGTAGTGTGTCTGATTCTTTGACCTGAGGTGCATCGACAGTTCACCTTGAGAGTGTTATAGTTTGACTACACCATGACTCGATCTCCTAGCCATTCGGAATCTTGAGGTGTATATTGGCTATAGTATGTTCATTGTAGAAATTGGATTGCACTAAGAGGGAATCTATCAACCTCGGTAGATGAGGAGTAGCCCTATGATGGTCATGAGAATCAAGTCCATAAGCCCATGGCCATGGCAGAGTGAAATGATAGAAAGAATTTCTATTAAGGTTTTCACATCAGACTTGAATCGAATGATTAATTCATATGACGAAAATTAGGGTTTGACGAGTTCACCTTAACCCTAAACCGATCAGGGCTCAAGATAGAAGAACTTAATCACATATGTAACTACACCGAGAGGTTCATTTTTAGTTCTAATGGGTTGCCATCATATACTGCTAGGTGTCACTGATGGATTTTGAAAGCAATTAGAATGATTTGGATGATCGATCATTCTAGTTGTCTAAATCAGAAAAGTTTTGATCCATTGAAAAGTATTTCAATGATGTCGATGATAGAGATCATGACATATCTCATTACCATACAGAATTGAACCTAACTAGATCACACAAATAAGGGTTTAGATTTGGATATCATCAATTGAACTAATCCAGTTCAATTGATTTAAATTAGATTCAATTAGGTTCAAGAAAATCATGCTAGCACACGATTGAGCCTAAAGTTCTCTTTCAACAATCATTAAATGTTGTCTCGACTAAGCCAAATATGTTTGGGCTCACTTGGATACCTTTACATGGTTTGACTAGAGCTTGTTCAGGTCAGAAAAGGGTTATCTTAATTTATGAGATAAATTTGAGACAACATCTGCCATTTTTCATTATCTACTAATTCTTATCTTACTTTGGTCAAACGTTAACCTTTGACTCTTAGACATCTGCCCATGTGTCATACATCCATAAGAGAGCATATGGAGATTTATCCTCCTACTAGAAAGAGGATAGGAGGGGGAGCATGCCTAGGGAGGCATGCACCCAAGGATAATGATGCCTGGAGTCCCATACAGATGGGACTCCAGGTTGCTTTATGGAATAAACTTACGTGGCGCCTAAGACTCTACTTTCACCAGTCTTGGTGCCACCTAAGGATGTTGGAGAGGGGCTCTCATCTAATTGGATTAGGTGATGTCATCCCATCAATCAGATTTAGATCTGATTACACAAAGAGATATGATTGGCCGGGATGATGTGGCACTGCATGGCGCAGTAGGGTCTATATAAACCCTGTCTATGCCTAGGTTTAAAGAGGTTCTCCCCTTGCCCATGCCATATAGCCATCTCCCTCTCTCCTCCATGCCTACCTTTGATCCTCTCTCTCCTTTCCATGCCCAAGGGGCTTTGGGCTTCAGTTTGGTGCAATCCAGGCAAAAGAAAGGCGACAAGAAAGGAAGAAAGCAGCACTGCTGCAAGAGACGACATCAGATCTTCAAAAGTTATTTTGAAGATCTTCAAGATCAGATTAATATCTGATCTTTAAAAAAAGATTGACAAGGAGGAGATATCCAAATCCTACTCAAGTGGATACTGGTAGAGGCCAGACAATTGCTTGGCTATATCCAGAACCTCAGGCAATCAGCAGGATCATCACAGGATAATAAGATTACCCAAGAATAAGGTATAAATTAAATCTGATTTAATTTAATTTATTTTATTTTATTAGATTTATTAAATTAGATCTAAAAAATATTAGATCTAATTTAGATCTAAGAGAAATTTTTTTGAAATATTTCTCTTGGTCAACTCAGATTTGAACGAACCTGTCCCAGAAAAAAGATTTTTTTCTTCAACTGGTATCAAAGCCAGGTTCATATAAATATATTAGATCTAATTTTAATTTAATTTTAATCTAATAATTAGATGATTTTAGATATCACATGAGATATAATTAGATCTAAAATTAAAAAAATTAAAAATTAAATAATTTAGATTAAATTCTATAAGATGCATGACTAGTTGTAGAATAGAATAGTTCTATATATAGTCTTGCTTGATCATAATTTAATTTGATTAAGTTATAATTTTTAGATTAATTTTTTTACTATTTTTTAATATTATAAATATTATAATAAGATCTAAAAAATAAAAAAAATTATTTAATTTTTATTCATATAAGATAAGATGAATGCATGTTTAGACTAGTTATAGAATAGTTCTACATAATTATCTAAAATAGAATTTACTTTGATGTAATCAATTTAAATTTAATTTTATAAATAATTATGAGATAATTTAGATCTAAAAAATATGCATGATATGAAATATGAGATGTATGCAAAATATGTTTATAGTTAGATCAATTTTATATATGAGATATATGATGTAGATCTAACTAATTTTGTAATTTTTATATTTTTGATTAAGGCGTTCCCCTTGGCCGTCCAGTCATAAGAATAAAGTAGGGTTTAAATTCCCTCTACGCCCATTTGATGGGGTATTCTTATGATGTGTAGAGGTGCTGCACGTTCATTCTTAATAAAAAATCCAAAAACTTATTTTCTATAAAATCCTAGATTCTGAAACCCTAGAATTTTATTTATATATTTTATTTGTGAATCCTAAACTTAATTAATAATTAAGATTATGAAATATATTAAATCTAAAAATTAAAAATTTTTAGATTTAAGGCATATTCATAAAATTGAGTTCGGGCTGGATAGCTCAATTAGGTCTAAGCGGTTGATCAAACTAAATCAAGAGTTGGTTAGATGGGATCGAGAGTGCTTAAATTGACCAGCCTAATAGGATTAAGTCTGGGTCAAGATCGAATCACATGAGTGATCGATCAAGCTAAGACCTAATTAGGCTCAGTGGTTACAGTCTGGATTATAGGCTAATTTGATTGATTCTGGCTCAACAATTTAGTGTCTAAGGTAAGTTTCGCAGATACGACCGACTAGTTTTTAATTAGGAGCTACTCGACTTGAGTGCATTTTTATCGAGTTAATGGCATATTCCTTCCACCGGTCTTACTTACCTGGCCATATTTGTTGGCTCAGTCCTGATCTAAGGTGGTCAATAATTTGAGCTAACCCATGCCACTAGCTTAGTTATAATTGTTATGACTATGTCAAGTCTAGTTTAATGAGACCTAAATCAAATCTTCCTAAGAAAAGATTAAGTCTAAGGTCTTCCACCATTGTAGATGTGCGGGTCCTTTCCAAGATTGATTATTCTCAACTGGTTACAGTGGTTCAGGTGCACCAGGAAGATGCAACCATGTCTATTAGGCATTGGATGCTATGGGCTGGAGGATGGATTGGGCTCAATATTTTGGATACGATGAGAGACTCAATTAGGAATTCAATCTGTGCAAATGGTGGGTCTGACTTAACTAAGGAGTGGATCAATATTTTGGGCACGGTGAGATTCATGAATTAGAGATCAAGTTTGGGTGCACCATGATTAGAGAATCATTGAACAAGAGTTGTTCACTCATTGGCTAACCCATCACCAATAACTGTTAGGTGAGGTGATGAGTCAGTTGGTGGGACCGCACCATCCCACTAGAAATCATTAATCATAGAGATTTTTGCATCTCTACAGAGGGAGTGTAGGAATCTGAGAAAATAGTGGGAGCTAATTTATTTAAAAATAAAATCTCTAAATAAATTGGTCAAGTCTTAATTATAATATCTAACTAGAAATCTTTGACTCTCTATAGAAAAATATCTGCGTCCAACCCACTTAGCACGTATCCTGGACACCCATAGACTGACCGAATTCAAATTACAAGGATTGGCTCAAAACTTTAAAAATCATTTTGGATTTTGAGAAGTTAACTCATGTATTAGGACCAGGACCCTCCCACCTTACCAGCTCATCCATCCACTGAACAGAGAGCGTCTCTTGGATAAGTGGATAGGACGAAGATAATAAGGCCAGATATTACATGTTGGGCTCGATGTCTGATGAGCTTCAGCGCCAACATGAAGATATCAGGACTGCTCACCAAATATTGGCTCACCTATAAGAGATGTTTGGTGAACAAGTCGCACAGCCAAGTATCAAGTCACTAAACGACTGTTCAAGGCTAAGATGCATGATGGGCAGTCAGTCCAAGATCATTGTCTGATGATGATCAAGAACTTGAAAGAGCTTGAGAAGCTCGGAGTGAGGTTGGACTTGGATCTGCAGAATGATATAATTCTGCAATCCTTGACTGATGCATATGGGCAGTTCATCATGAACTACCATATGCATAAACTTCAAAATTCTCTGGCCGAACTTATGAACATGCTGGTTACCGCTGAGCTTTCTATGAAAGGTTCTAAAGGCTCAGTACTTGCTATGGAATGGACTTCTTCCAAGAGAAAGTCTTTTGGAAAAAAGAAGAAGTCTGTGAAAAAGCAGAAGATGGAAGGAGGAAAGAAGAAAAAGGCAGAGCTGAAGAAGAAGGCCGCTGACAAAGAAAAGTATTTCCATTGCAACAATGATGGCCATTGAAAGCGAAACTGCCCTACTTACCTGGCCACCCTAAAGAATAAGAAGGAGGCAGGTCCTTCTGAAGGTATGCTCGTTATTGAGTCTAACCTTATGATTTCTTCTGCATCCAGTTGGGTGCTTGACTCTGGTTCTAGTGCTCATTTGTGCACTTCCATGCAGGATCTTGAGGATAGCAGGAGGCTGAGGGATGGTGAGATGATCCTACGCATTGAAAATGGAGCAAGAGTTGCTGCAGTAGCCGTGGAAAATATATCCCTCTTCGACTACCATCTGGTTTAGACTTAGTATTTGAAAGGACTGTTATTTTGTGCCTGCAGCTAGCAAGCAGGAATTTGATTTCTATTTCATGCCTTAGCACAAGAAGGCTATGTAATTAGTTTTCTTAAGGACCATTGTAACATTCTTTATGAAAGAAATAAAATTGCAAATGGTTTTCTTATTAATGGTCTTTATCAGATTACATATTGATGTATCTATTTTTAACTATCGAGCAAAATGTGAATGCCATAAAACCAAAATGACCTAGGGATAGTCCAAATGATAAGTATCTATGGCACCTAAGACTAGGTCATATAGCAGAAGATAGGATTAACAAATTAGAGAAAATCAGGCTATTGAGTCCGTTGACTTCCGAGTCATATCCAATTTGTGAATCTTGTCTTCATGGCAAAATGACTAAGCTCTCTTTTGTAGGACATGGGGAAAGGACCATGGATCTTCTTGCCCTAGTACATACCGATGCATGCGGTCCATTTGATGTGCCGGCTAAAGATAACTTTGTCTACTTTATAACCTTTATCGATGATTTATCTCGGTATGAATATGTGTATCTTATGAGACATAAGTCTAAAACTTTTGAAAAGTTCAAGAAATTCAGACATGAAGTAGAAAAGCAAACTGAAAAATTCATTAAGATTCTTCGATCAGGTCGAGGAGATGAATACCTTAGTTCAAAATTCCTGAACTATCTCAAAAAAAATAATATAGTCTCTCAATGGACTCCACCTGGAACACCTCAATTCAACGGGATTTCAGAACGAAGGAATCGGATCCTATTAGATATGGTCCGATCCATGATGAGCTTTACAGACCTTCCTGATTTTCTTCGGGGACACAGTCTATTAACTGCAATATACTTACTGAATAGGATTTTTTCTAAAATTATTCCTACCACATCGTATAAGATATGGCATGGTAAGAAACCAAGCCTGAGTCATCTCAGAATTTGGGGTTGTCCGGCTCATGTCAAAAGACAACAAGCGGACAAATTAGACTATAGATCCTTTAGAGCTCGATTTATAGGATATCCTAAAAAGTCATTGGAATATTATTTCTACATTCCAGAAGATCACAATGTGATTATGAGTCAATATGCCATCTTTCTTGAAAAATAGTTTTTTTTCAAGATAGCGGCATTTGAAAGTAGATCAAGCTCGAGGAGAAAGTCTCACAAGAGCAACGAGCTAAGGACCAAATGGAACCAAATTAGGTTGAGCCAATACAATCACTACCTACTCCACCTCATAGATCAGAAAGGGTTTCCCATCCCCGTGAAAGGTACTTGGGTACTATTTCAGAGAAAGTAGAGAAAATGTTCCTCATAGGTAATAGAGTTCATGGTGATGATCCCAAAACCTATGATGAGGCGATATCGGATATCGACTCCAAAAAATGGTTAGAGGCAATGAAGTCAGAAATTGACTCAATATACTCAAACTAAGTCTGGACCTTGGTAGATCCATCAGAAGGTATAGTACCTATTGGGTATAAATGGATCTACAAGAGAAAGATTGGTGCAGATGAGAATGTAGAGACATTCAAAGATAGATTAGTGGCAAAAAGGTATAATCAACATGAAGGCATTGACTATCAGGATACCTTTTCGCCAGTAGCCATGCTAAAATCCATCCGCACATTACTTGCTATTGCAGCCTATTTCAATTATGAAATATGGTAAATGAACATGAAAATGGCATTCTTAAATGGATACCTTGAGGAAGATATCTATATGGAATAGCTGCTAGGTTTCACATCCAGTGATGCTGATCACAAGGTATGCAAGCTACAAAGGTCCATATATAGACTTAAGCAAGCATCTCGGAGCTGGAATACTCATTTTAATGATGTGATCAAATTATTTGGTTTCATCAAGAACAAGGTGAAACTATGTATCTTCAAAAAGATCAGTGGGAGTGCTATTATCTTCCTCGTATTGTGCGTGGATGATATCCTCCTTATTGGATATGATATTCTCATGTTCACTACAGTTAAAACATGGTTATCCAAAGAATTCTCCATGAAAGATCTAGGAGAAGCATCCTTTATTCTAAAAATTAAGATCTATAGAGATAGACTGAATAGGATGCTAGGACTTTCATAAAAGATGTATATAGAGGAAGTGCTAAAGAGGTTTAGCATGAAAAACTCTAAGAGGGGATTAGTATCCTTTAGACATGGCATTCATCTTTCCAAGAAAATGTGCCCTAGCACACTTGAGGAGATAGAATGCATGAGCAAGATCTCTTATGCTTCAGCAATAGGGAGCCTCATGTATGTCATGTTATGTACATGTCCTGATATAGCCCATGCTGTGTGTGTCACGAATAGATATCAGTCAAATTCAGATGAAGAACACTGGACTTTTGTGAAATGTATCCTTAAGTACTTTAGAAGAACTAAGGATATGTTATTGGTTTTTGGTAATGGAGAACTCCAAGTCCAGAGGTATACAGACTCAGATTTTATGTCCGATATAAATGATCGAAAGTCGACATCTGAGAGTCTGTTTGTGTGTAATACTGGTGCTGTCAGTTAGAAGAGTTTCAAGCAAACAGTGATAGCAAATTCCACCATGGAAGCAAAGTACATCACTACATCAGAAGCTGTGAAGGATGCATTCTGGTATAAGAAGTTTGCCATAGAGATCGGAGTGATGTCATTAGATGCCATTCCTCTATACTGCGACAACAATGGCTCCATAGCCCTTGCTAAGGAGCCGAGGTCTCACCAGAAATTCAAGCACATCGAGCGGCGATACCACCTCATCCATAATTACCTCAAGAAAGGTTATGTCGAGGTCAAGAGAGTCAACTCTATAGACAATGCGGCAAACCCACTCACAAAGCCATTGGGCCAGCAAAAGATCGAAGCCCATCTTGAGAAGATGGGACTTAGATTTGTAGCCAATTAGCTTTAGGTCAAATGGAAGTTTGTTAGATATGTGTGCCCTAGAAGTCAGATTCAAATTGGCTGACACTTGTTAATGCACTTCTAAAGGCAAAAATTAAATTTAACTATAAATAATCGAATAGAATATTCTACCATGTGATTTAATGCTGTGACACACCTTGGAGTTAATCACAATATAATTTATTTTCAAGAGTTGAAAATTTAAGCACATAATTTTCATTATTAAATCATAAAATGTCGACCAAGGATCATCATGAGATTGTGATGACGAAATCGTTGGTGTATAATGCTGTCTTTATAGAGAATAGAACTTGATCTACGGATAGAGACATCGGAGGAGATAAGGTATCGTGAGAGAATGAGGGCATGAGCATGACAATCAAGCAGTCAAAGTAGTCTACTCTCTGTAGATGACTGGCTTGAAGCGAGTAGGTGTCAATGTTTAACACTGAGTCTCGATATTCACATTGAGGGGTTTAGTTTGAAATACAACCGATGACATGATTCTTAAGCCATTCAAAACCCTGGAGTTGAGTTGACTAATAACATGTTCATTGTCGGGAATTGGATATGCACCAAAGAAAGTCATAATCTACTAGTAGATAAGGGATAAGCCCTTTGAGGTGATAATGAGAAATCAAGCCATAAGCCAGGCATTGAAGAGTGAATGAAGAAGAGTTTCTATTAAGGTTCAACATTGACTAAAATGAATATAATCATATAAAGAAATGAGGGTTGATGAGTTCACCTTAACCTTAAACGATTAAGGCTCATGAGATAGAAAGAACTTAATGCAACTGTAACTGCAGCTGAGAGTTCATTTTTTAGTTTTGATGGTTGCACTATAATGCATAGGTGTCACTGATGGGATTTTGGGTAATAGAATGATGATTGATGATTGATCATTTTAGTTTCTGAATCAAGACAAGTTCTAATCCATGAAAGTGGTGTCAATGATGTGATGATATAGAGTCGTTGAACGATATACTCATAATAGAAGAGTTGAACCTAACTGAACATAAATTAGGTTTAAGATCTGGATATGCATCAATTGGAACTATACTGTAGTTTTAATTGATTTGATTAGATTAATTAGTGAAGAAATCGTGTTACACACTATTGATCTGTTGTTTCTAAAGGTTTCCTGTCCAACATATTATAAGTAAATGTTTTTGTCTCTGACTAGTCTAAAAGTGAAGAAGTTGGACCCCGCAGGTATTATGTGTCGACTGATAGCTGTCTAGATCAAAAAAGGGTTAATCGGTTAAGTTTATGAGAATAAATTTAAGACAATCACCTACGATTGTTCGTACGCTTAATTCTGTCTTTTGACTTTGGTCAAACAATTAACCTTTGGACCTAGACATTTGTCCAATGTTGTCATGCATCCATATAGAGAGTAGATGGGGGTTTATCCCTCCTACTAGAAAGAGGAAAGGAGGGGAGCACGCCTAGGAGGCAGAGTCCTAAGATAATGAGCTTTGGAGTCTATTAGCAGATGGTAAAGCTCCAGGTTGTTCATGGAATAATCTTAGGGGCTAAACTTTCTACTTGGTTTTTGGGAGAGAGATCATGGTCGTAGTCTCTATTATGGAAGTGTGGTGTAGGGGCCTGCGATGCTTAATTGGATCAGTTGATTGTCATCCACTGATATCAGATGAGGTTAGATCGTATGGTTGTGAGGGTGAAGGAGGAGACTGGAAGTTGGTCTGGTGGAAGGTATGTGGGACTGGCATAGGCAGAGATCTTATAAACTTTTGTCTTTGCCTAGGTTTAGAGATTGTTCTCCCCTTGCCCATTTATCATTATATCCTCTCCCTCGCTTCCCAAATGTCTACGTCTTGGATTGTGCCTTCTCCCTCTCATGCTAGGTCTTTTGGTGCGTTAGTTTGTGGATTCCAGACAAAAGAAAGTAAGTAAAAGGAAGAAGGCAGCACTGCTGAAGAGACGACATCGGGATCTTAAAATATTTTGAAGACCTTCAAATCAGATACATACTGAATCTTTGGGAAGAATAAAGATTGAGAAGGTTGAGTTAGAGGTTTGTGATTGCTATAATGGATCCATGCCCGAGTTTGGAATATAGTTAGAGCAGCATTGCGTGGTCTAGTCATGTGTTCAGAAGCCTTTTCTAAGCAATTTAGTGATCATCATAGATATATAAATGATTTTACCAAGATATAAGGAAAAATTAAACTAATTAAGTTATTTAAATTGTTATTGTCGTTAATTAGATCTATCTAAAATGGTATCGAACATCTAATTTAATTATATAAGGAGAAGAAAATGAGATTTTTGAAATATATTCTCTGGTCAATCTTTAGATTTGACACGCTATCGAGAAAATAGGTTATTTTTCTTCACCGGCGTACCAGATGTCTGCATCAAATGGAGTGTTGTGCGCAGAATGTGGAAGGTGGGCTGTCTTTATTGCTTGAAATTTTCTTATTTCTTAAAGGAGTGATCAGTAGCGATTTCTGTTCTCTTTATTTACTCAGGTTTCTTCCAAAAAAAATAGCTCTTAATAAAGAGTCTGCGACCGGACGATGGTCAATGGTCGTGCAGTCGGAAATTCCTGTTCTTACTTGTTGTGTTGATCGCTCGGCCTATGTTAGTCTGTTTTCTAGTGAATCATAGTGCACTACCGGTATTCGATGCCATGGTGGAATGTCGAGCAGTTCAAGCCTATCTGATGGGGTGCTAGTGACTTATAGTGATTAGTGGTAGAGGTATAAGTTCATTAATACAAATATCTAATTGTATCAATAATTTATATATTTTAGAGAATTAATTATTAATTATATAGTATTTTTTTAAAAATTTATATTTTTAGTTAATTAAAAATTAATTAAAAAGAATAATAAAAAAATAATAAAGATTTAAAAAATAAATGTTTAATTATTAAAAAATGTGCACTCTATTTTGTTTGAATCACAACAAAGAATATAATGTCAATATAAATGGAGGTGTAGAGATGGATAAAGATATAAATTGAATAGATATAATAATAAATTAAAAATAAATAAAAAAAAAGATAACGGTCTCTAAGCGGTCCATAAGCGGCCGACAAGCCCAAGCCAAGCCTATCAATGCCGATCAGCTATTTGAAGCCATCAGGCCGGCATAGATTAGTGGTGGACCGCAGCTGAAGTATTCGGCGAATGCAGAGATTGGCCCAATACGTGGGTGGAACGTCTTTTAGACCCTCTTAAAGGTCATAGTAAATTTATCGCGGTCAACCAAGGGTAATTAGTCTTTTGTTTGCGTCATAACGTCGGTGCTGATTGGTTATGCGTGGTTGCGTGCGCCGTGGTCATGCGGTCAGGAATTATGTGGTTGGCAGGTTATTGCGCGATCGGTTGATGGTTGTTTGCGGTCAGGATTCGGACGGTGAGGGTCTTCCGAATTTTATTCAGTGGTATACAAACATTCAT
>QRFJ01005932.1:2500-21255 GCA_006176705.1 Cocos nucifera | reverse complement strand
GAACAATCACAAAAACTTTTTTTATTATGGATCTACTACCAGAAATTCAATGCGTAATCTCAGCATTCAATGTGTATTCCTGAATAATCTAATTTTTCAATTATTCAACCATTTCATTTTACCAAGTTCAACGTTAGCCAGATTAGTCAACATTTATATGTTTCGATGCAACAACAAGATGTTATTTGTAACAAGTAGTTTTGTTGGTTGGTTAATTGGTCACATTTTATTCATGAAATGGGTTGGATTGGTATTATTCTGGATACGGCAAAATCATTCTATTCGATCTAATAAGTACCTTGTGTCAGAATTGAGAAATTCTATGGCTCGAATCTTTAGTATTCTCTTATTTATCACCTGTGTCTACTATTTAGGCAGAATGCCGTCGCCTATTGTCACTAAGAAACTGAAAGAAACCTCAGAAATGGAAGAAAGGGGAGAAAGTGAGGAAGAAAGCGATGTAGAAACAACTTCCGAAACGAAGGAGACTAAACAGGAACAAGAGGGATCCGCCGAAGAAGACCCTTCCCTTTGTTCGGAAGAACAGGAAGATCCGGAAAAAATAGATGAAACGGAAGAGATCCGAGTGAATGGAAAGGAAAAAACAAAGGGGGAATTCCACTTTCACTTTAAAGAGACATACTATAAAGATAGCCCAGTTTACGAAGATTCTTATCTTGATACCTATCAAGATAATTGGGAATTGGGAAGACTTAAAGAAGAGAAAAATGAAAAGACTTATTTCTGGTTTGAAAAACCTCTTGTGACTTTTCTTTTCGATTATAAACGATGGAATTGTCCATTGCGATATATAAAAAATGATCGGTTTGAAAATGCTGTACGAAATGAAATGTCACAATATTTTTTTTATACATGTCCAAGTAATGGGAAACAAAAAATATCTTTTACATATCCACCTAGTTTATCGACTTTTTCGGAAATGATAGAACGAAAAATGTCTTTGTACACGACAAAAAAATTATCCCATGGAGACCTGTATAATTATTGGGTTTATACCAATGAACAAAAAAAATAATAAAAATATTGATACATAAAAAAAATATAAGAATAAATAAGACGAGATTCGCCCCCCCCCCATATATCTGATCCCTTCACCTATAAGGGAACTTGTAAGGCCAACTCCATTTGTAATTCCATCAATTATATGTCTATCAAAAAACTGAGTTAGCTCGGTTATTCCTCTTATACCCATGGCTAAAACTCTAGTATAAAAAATATCTATGTAACCACGATTATTTGACCAATTGTATATAATACTTTTTATTTGGTCCAAGATAATTCTCTTAGGGCTCCCTTTTACAAATGAATTGATTAAGTCCAAATTCTGGAAAAATGAATAAACAGACCCATATAAAATATATGCTATGAATAATCCGAAAAAGGATATACTTACTGAAAAAATGGAATTTATAAAAAATTCATACCAATTCACAGAATAATTCGAATTTGGATGGAAAAGATTTTGGGATGGGTTTAACCATTTCGATAATATATCAGAATACATTACTCCTTGATCAAAAGAAATTCCTATTGATCCAACGAACAAAGTAAATAGTACCAATACAAGCAGAGGAAATAGCATAGTATTGTCTGATTCGTGAGGATACATGGAAGTATATTTATTTCCAAAGTAAGTACTAAAGTATCGTATCTTATCATTATCAATAATTTTATATGTATCTTTTGAAAAAAAGTGGACCTTACTATTCATTGTTGATAAAAGTAAATTTTTATTGACTGTTTTTGGTGCTTCTTTTCCCCATAGAGATATTGAATAGAACGAGTTACTTTTAGTGCTACTGTGATTTTGAAAATAAATGCGCAAATACCCATCAAAGGTAAGTAAATATACCCGAAACATATAAAATGTGGTTAATCCTATTGTGAAATAAGGTATTATTGCAAAAATTGGTGAATATAACCAACTATCATTAAGAATTTCATCTTTGGACCAAAAACAAGCAAGAGGTGGAATACCACAAAGAGAAAGTGTACCTAATAAAAAAGTAGTTCTTGTAATTGGAACATATCTTGTTAAACCACCCATAAGAACCATATTCTGACTTTTTTCTGGTGAATATCCAACAATAGGTTCCATTGAATGAATAATAGATCCAGATCCCAAAAACAATAAAGCTTTAGAATAGGCATGAGTGATCAAATGGAATAAAGCCGCTCGATAAGAACCTATACCTAGAGCTAACATAATATAACCTAATTGAGACATTGTAGAATAAGCTAAACTTCTTTTAATGTCTCTTTGAGCAAGAGAAAAAGTAGCTCCTAATAGTACTGTTATTACACCTATTAAAGAAATGAAATTCATTATATAAGGTATGTCTATGAAAAGAGGAATAAGCCGAGCTACAAGAAAAATTCCTGCTGCTACCATAGTAGCAGCGTGTATAAGGGCCGAGATAGGAGTAGGTCCTTCCATGGCATCAGGTAACCATACGTGGAGGGGGAATTGTGCAGATTTAGCAACTGCACCGACAAATAATAAAGAGGCACACAAAGTAGCAAATAAGGAGTTGACCCCATTATTATGGATCAAGTTATTAGCTATTTCGAACAAATCCCGAAATTCCAAACTACCTGTTATCCAATAAAGACCTAAGATTCCTAATAATAAACCAAAATCTCCTACACGATTAGTTACAAAAGCTTTTTGACAAGCACTTGCGGCAATCGGTCGTGTGAACCAAAACCCTATTAATAAATAGGAACACATTCCCACTAGTTCCCAAAAAATATGAATTTGTATCAAATTAGAACTAGTAACTAATCCCAACATGGAAGTATTGGAAAAACTCATATAAGCAAAAAATCTCAAATATCCTTGGTCGTGAGACATATAATTGTCACTATAAATAAGAATCATGACT
The DNA here is from genome assembly GCA_006176705.1 of Cocos nucifera. Taxonomy (NCBI): domain Eukaryota; kingdom Viridiplantae; phylum Streptophyta; class Magnoliopsida; order Arecales; family Arecaceae; genus Cocos; species Cocos nucifera. The sequence continues at coordinate 18,349 of QRFJ01005932.1, read as the reverse complement.
CCAACAGTAGTAATTAGTATTGACATAATAGAAGTAAGTGGATCGATCAAATATCCAAACTCTAAGGAAAAATCAATATCTATGGTCCAAGACCATAGATATTGATAAATAAAACTTCCATTTATTTGTTGAATAGACAGATTGGCCGAAAATCCCATAGCTACACTTAACAGAAAAATACTAGGAAAAGCCCATATACGACGAATATTTTTTGTTGCTGTCGGAATAAGTATAAGTCCAAATCCTATTGACATAGTAACTGTAAGCGGAAGAAAAGGTATTATCCATGCATATTGATATGTATGTTCCATAAGAAAACAAACAAATTGAGATTTTTTTTATAATTAATAATTGTTTCCGATTCACCAATTCTTATCTCTTTCGAAAAGAACAATAAACAATAATAATGAAAAAAACATAATATTAATATATATATATTATTTGTTATTTTATGTTAAATGTTAGATTATGTTAAATGTTGAAAGTTAAAAAAAAACTATTATTCACAGAAATAAAGTATAGATAATGATTAAAAAAAAGGATCTATTCCGAACAATACATGTCTTTCACATACAACGATAAATAAAAATGAGTAACCCTTTTTTGAATGGCAGTTCCAAAAAAATGTATTTCTATGTCAAAAAAACATATTCGTAGGAATATTTGGAAGAAAAAAGGATATTTAACTGCAGTAAAAGCTTTTTCTTTAGCGAAATCGGTTTCTACCGGACATTCAAAAAGTTTTTTTGTGCGACAAACAAATAATAAAGTCTTGGGATAATCGGAATTGACATAGCCCGAAGAACTGAAAATTTTTTAAGATGAACGATTCACATTAATTAATGTATTGAACTACTCAATATTAGTTATAACTAGCTGCGGTATGTAGAATAAGAGTTTTCTGTATATTGGGTTCTTATTAAGAATAGTATTTTTTCCCTATCCATTAACTATTCACAATAGAAAATCTTAATCCTATTTTTCTATTGTGAATAGTACAATTGCCATAGAAATTTAAACTCTTTTTTTTTATATGCCTAGCCTAAAACTTAATTGGTTTGGTAAATGTTACCTTATTTATATTATATACATATACACAATGAAGAGTATTAATACTTAATGATACTAAAGTATCGGAATGGAATCGTTAGAAAAATTCCAAATGGATTTAGTGATGAAATTGTAATACATATGAGATCTTGGTTATTTGATTTTTTTTCAATAAAAAAAATCAATGTTTTTCATTTTGAATCCGATTTAATCGGATTCAAAATGAAAAATTCAAATATGAATTTAAACGAGTCTTTTTTCATCGATTCTAATGTTTCCTAGACTATATTGAATCCTTGATTCTTGACGATTCAACATGAATTGAATATTATTATTTCAAGTAAGCCGCCATGGTGAAATCGGTAGACACGCTGCTCTTAGGAAGCAGTGCTAGAGCATCTCGGTTCGAGTCCGAGTGGCGGCATCCTCTAAAAGAGACACAATGTTTCCTATAATGTATTCAATTTCCGATTTCAATTCTGTAATGGGACACTTTTTTTATGATATTTGTGACTTTAGAACATATATTAACTCATATCTCTTTTTCGATCATTTCAATTGTGATTACGATTCATTTCATGAACTTATTAGTCTACGAAATCGTAGGATTACGTGATTCATCGGAAAAAGGGATGATAGCCACCTTTTTCTCTATAACAGGATTATTAATTTCTCGTTGGATTTCTTCGGGACATTTTCCGTTAAGTAATTTATACGAGTCATTAATCTTCCTTTCATGTAGTTTATTTATTATTCATATAATTTCCAAGAAATTGAACCATAAAAATGATTTAAGCATAATAACTACCCCAAGTACTATTTTTACTCAAGGCTTCGCTACGTCGGGTCTTTCAACTGAAATGCATCAATCCGCAATATTAGTACCTGCTCTACAATCTCAGTGGTTAATGATGCACGTCAGTATGATGTTATTGAGCTATGCAGCTCTTTTATGCGGATCGTTATTATCAATTGCTCTTCTAATCATTACATTTCGAAACAACATAAATTTTTTTTGTAAAAGCAATAATTTCTTAATTAGATCATTTTTCTTTGGTGAGATTAAATACTTGAATGAAAAAAGAAGAAGCCTTTTTAAAAACCCTTCTTTTCTTTCATTTCGAAATTATTACAAATATCAATTGACTCAGCGTTTGGATTATTGGAGTTATCGTATGATTAGTTTAGGGTTTACCTTTTTAACCATAGGCATTCTTTGTGGAGCAGTATGGGCCAATGAAGCATGGGGATCTTATTGGAGTTGGGACCCGAAGGAAACTTGGGCATTTATTACTTGGACCATATTCGCGATTTATTTACATACTAGAACAAATCAAAGTTTACAAGGTACGAATTCGGCACTTATAGCTTCTATAGGATTTTTTATAATTTGGATATGCTATTTTGGGGTCAATCTATTAGGAATAGGTTTACATAGTTATGGTTCATTCACATTAACATCTAATTGAATAAGCTACATGAAAAATACATAAGAATATCGTCCCATATATAACGAAAGTTTGCTTGTTCGAGTTTTTGTTTTGACAGGTTGTCAAAACAAAAACTCGAACAAGCATCTCATTACAATTCTAATTCACTTTATTTTTTTGCATTGTACAGCGAACGATTTAAAAAAAATCTGAAAATTAAAGAATTATAAGACTTTTTGTCTCATTAATGAAACACTATCTATAAAAGTAATTAGATAGGATAGCTTGTACCCTGTCAACTGATAACGAGAGAACGAAATCAGGATAAATACCAATCCCTATTATGGGTAGAAAGATACAAATTGAAACAAATAGTTCTCGTGGTCCAGAATCAAAAAAATTAGAGTGTGGAACATTGAATAGCTTGTATCCATAGAACATCTGACGTGACATAGATAATAAATAAATAGGAGTTAATATCACTCCAATTGCCATTACAAAAGTAATTAGTATTTTTGGCATTAAAAGATATTTTGGACTAGTAATTATTCCAAAAAATACTACTGATTCCGCAACAAAACCACTCATTCCAGGCAATGCAAGAGAAGCCATCGAGAAACTACTGAACATGGCAAATATTTTTGGCATTGGGATGGATATCCCTCCCATTTCGTCGAGATAAACAAGACGTATTCTATCACAACTCGTTCCCGCCAAGAAAAAAAGTGCAGCACCAATAAATCCATGAGAGAGTATTTGTAAAATGGCTCCATTGAGTCCCATGTCGGTTATAGAACCAATTCCTATAATTGTAAAACCCATGTGAGATACAGAGGAATAGGCTATTCTCTTTTTAAAATTGCGTTGACCGAGAGAAATTAAAGCTGCATAGATTATTTGCATCGTTCCAACTATTACCAACCAGGGAGAAAATATAGAATGAGCGTGGGGTAATAATTCCATATTGATCCGAATCAATCCATATGCTCCCATTTTTAATAAGATTCCAGCTAGAAGCATACATGTACTGTAATGTGCTTCTCCATGGGTATTTGGTAACCATGTATGCAGGGGTATAATCGGCGATTTGACAGCATAAGCAATAAAGAAACCAAAATATAATATTATTTCCAATGCCACAGGATATGATTGATTAGCTAATCTTTCAAAATCTAATGTTGGTTCATTGGAACCATATAAACCCATACCTAGAACTCCTATTAAGAGAAAAATAGAACCCCCTGCTGTGTACAAAATAAACTTTGTAGCCGAGTAGAGACGTTTTTTTCCTCCCCACATGGATAAAAGTAAGTAAACAGGAATTAATTCTAACTCCCACATGATGAAAAAAAGTAAAAGGTCTCGAGAAGAAAATGATCCTATTTGACCGCTGTACATTGCTAACATCAGGAAATAGAACAATCGCGAATTTCGCGTAACTGGCCAAGCTGCTAAAGTAGCTAAAGTAGTGATAAATCCTGTCAGTAAAATGGGTCCTATGGAAAGTCCATCGATTCCCAGTCTCCAGTGAAAATCAAAAATATCTATCCATTTATAATCTTCTTCCAATTGGATTAATGGATCGTCCAATTGGAAATGATAACAGAATGCATAGGTTGTTAGAAGGAGTTCTAATAAGCATATACAAATAGTATACCATCTAAACATCTTATTTCCTCTATGAGGAAATAAGAAAATTGAAGAACCCGCGAATATCGGCAAAACTACAAGTATTGTTAACCAAGGAAAATAACTCGTGATAAAGACAAGATATGTTTTGACCAGAAAAACCCGTGCTCGAAATAATAAATTTTATCGAGTACGGGTTTTTGTCGGTAAAGAGGAATCAAATGATTCAAGTGGAGTTTTTTGTAACGTATCAATAAGATAGACCCATGCTGCGAGTTGTTTCATGGCATAAATAAACACGGACACTCAAAAAATCTGTTGGGCAGGCGGATTCACATCTCTTACAACCTACACAGTCCTCGGTTCTTGGTGCGGAAGCAATTTGCTTAGCTTTACATCCGTCCCAAGGTATCATTTCCAATACATCTGTGGGGCAGGCTCGTACACATTGAGTACACCCTATACATGTATCATAAATTTTTACTGAATGTGACATTGGATCTATAAATTCCAGTTTTGAGCATAAAAAATTTTCGATCTGGTAAAATTAGTAGTAAATGAATCATACATTTATATTGTAGACACCAGACGAAGCAGTGGTTTATCAAAATTTTAAGAATCAATATATTTCTAAACCTGTTCGTGAGAAAAGTCCAAGAGACTTTGATTTCTCTTTCAACAACCATGATCATGCGAGTTGCACATGTGAATTCAAATTGACCAACAAATTGGTCAATATTTCAATATTAATTCAAAGTATTTATTCAATATGAAAATATTTATTATTCAATAGTAAATTAATTCAATACTATATATATATATATATATTTTATATATTTATAATTTATAATAATATAATAATAAAAAAAAAAAAAAATAATAATAAAATTATAATAAAAAAATAATAAAAAAGTATATCATATTATTATATAATAATATGATAATTATAATAAAATAATTAATAATAACATATTAATTCTAATAAAAACATATTAATTCTAATAAAATTAGATTAGAATAAATTTATATTATATTAAAAATATCAATTTTTTTATAAATTGATATTTTTAATATAATATCTAATAGATTAATATTCTATGTAATATTATGTATCTTATGATCATAACTAATTATTCAACAAATTCGATTGATTGATACGAGTTGATTTTCTGTTACGATGGATCGATGAAACAATAGCTAGCCCAATAGCTGCTTCAGCAGCCGCAACAGCTATAACAAAGATTGAGAAAATGTCGCCTTTTAATTGGCGACTATCAAATATATCAGAAAATGTTACGAGATTGATATTAACCGAATTGAGTATAAGCTCAAGACACATAAGTGCTCTAACCATCTTTCGACTTGTGATCAATCCATAGATACCGATAGAGAATAAATAGACACTCAAAAAAAGTACATGCTCGAACATCATTGACTAACTCCTTATCAATCTCGATTCATTTTAATATGAACAACAATTCAACCGATTCGATTGATTAGAATAGAACGATTACAGAATAAAAGAAGGTATTGGCAATAGATAGGTTTAATTAAAATAAAAACCTTATAAAAACCTTAAACCTTTCCATTTATTTTATTTATTTAGAATTTATAAATCTTAGAATTTAAATCTTAGAATTTAATTCTAAGTATTTCTTATTGACGAGCCATAGTAATTGCACCTATCAAGGAAACTAAAAGAATTATGGAAATGAGTTCAAACGGAAGATAAAAATCTGTTGATAAATGAATACCAATTTGTTGAATGTTACTTATTAGGTCCTGTTCCATAATCTGGCTTGATCTTGTAGTCCAAAAAATTCCGTACCATGACGTATCTGGGATAATAGTAATTAGTGAAAAAAGAATACTTGTACAAACCAGTGAAGTGACCCCATCTCCAACGGTCCAAAAATAGGAATCATTGGAATATTCTGAACCATTCATGAACATTACAGCAAATATGATTAAGACATTTATAGCTCCAACATAAATAAGGAGCTGTGCGGCAGCTACAAAATAGGAATTCGATAGAATATAGAATAAGGATATACAAACAAGAACCAATCCCAACGAAAAGGCAGAAAAAATGGGATTGGTAAGTAATACTACTCCCAGACCTCCTAATACAAGAACTGATCCAAAAAATACTACAAGAATATCATGTATTGGTCCAGGTAAATCCATTATTAAAATAATAAATTAATAAATAAGTCGAAATATTTCATGACCTTACTGAATGGTCCAGGAAAGGAAAAGGGGTTGCCCCATTTTTTTCTTGTATATGATACATTCCTAATTGAATTAAAACTTTTTTTTTATATGGATTAATGTAGATATAGATAAAATTATCGAGAAAAGAGTAATGGGGATTGTATATTTCGAAATCATCACGAAAAATATATTCTCAGTTTAAATCAAAGAATAATTCTCAACAATCAATAATTATTAGTTATTATTTGTAGTTACTGACCAAACAAAATAAAAAAAGCTTGGGTCTTTTATATCAAAACAAAATTTTAGTAATTGGTAATCGTTCTTGAATCAAAGGGTTTATCTTTGTCTATTTTGATTTGAGTCGAATTCATAACTGTTTGAATTGTATAATCTCCAATTATTGACATTGGTAACCGACCCAAAGCAATTTGATTATAATTCAATTCGTGACGATCAGAAGTGGAAAGTTCGTATTCTTCAGTCATTGATAAACAGTTTGTTGGACAATACTCGACACAATTACCACAAAATATACAGACCCCAAAATCAATACTATAATTAAGCAATTGTTTTTTTTTAATATCTCTTTCAAATCTCCAATCAACAACGGGTAGATCTATCGGGCATACACGAACACATACTTCACAAGCAATACATTTATCAAATTCAAAGTGGATTCGACCACGGAAACGCTCTGATGTGATCGATTTTTCATAAGGATATTGAATAGTTATAGGTAAACGATTTGTGTGGGATAAGGTAATTACGAAACTTTGACCAATATACCTTGCAGCTCGTATTGTTTGTTGACTATAATTCATGAACCCAGTCACCATAGAGAACATATTGTAAATATCCAGGAATAAATTGATGTTTCTTTCTCTTGTTTGAAAGAGGTTATGAATCTGGAATATCGTTATCTATTTTCTTATTTATAGTGAAACAAGTTGGGAAGAAGTTGTCAATAATAGATTACCTAAAGAAATAGGTAAAAGAAATTTCCATCCAAGATTTAATAGCTGGTCCATTCTTATCCTAGGCAAAGTCCACCTTGTTGTGATAGGAATGAACAGAAACAAATAAGCTTTAGCTAATGTAATAAAGATACCAATTGTAATTCCAAAAACTCCGGCCATTTTATTTATTCCGAAAAGTTCAGGAATAGATATGTACGGAATAGAAAAATTCCACCCACCTAAGTAAAGAACTGTTACAAATAATGAAGAAAGTAATAGATTTAGGTAAGAAGCAATATAAAATAAACCGAATTTGATACCTGAATATTCGGTTTGATAACCTGCTACTAATTCCTCCTCTGCTTCCGGTAAATCAAATGGCAATCTCTCACATTCGGCTAGAGAAGAAATTAGAAAAACAATAAACCCTATAGGTTGACGCCACAGATTCCACCCCCAAAAACCATATTTTGACTGTGCTTCAACTATATCAACTGTACTTGAACTATTAGATAATCATAGTCGATAATAACATCACTGTTCCCATCGCTATTACAAAACCGTACATGAAACTTCAGCTTCATACGGCTCCTCTATGGCCACAAATAAATGTAAGGACTGGTTCGGTATTTTCACCCTCTTTGGAGGATAGATCGAATAAAGATACATCGGAGAGTCCCAAATTAGACCAATGGAATTCTGTCCGCTAGAATAAGAAAAAAAGTGCTTCCGAATTGATCTCATCCTTATAATGATAATTTTTCTTTGTTCGGTAATAACTTAATCTTTTAATAAAATATTCGTTATCAATATATATATAGGCAATAGTTCATGAATAATGATAAGAATTCCGTATGTATGAATACGGATATAGGAAAGAAAGAATAAATAAAGATCTTTTTTTATTTTATAAAAATTTTTATTCATTCATTCGATTATTGCATTCCATTTCTTTTGTTCCTGTTCTTCTGTCTCAGAAGAAGGTATTTAGAAAAAAAATTAAAGGATTAATTCGTTCTTGATAGTCATTTCTTTAATCAGTGAATAGGAGCATACTCGAGATCGGAATCGTAGGGAGATACTTCTTGATCATTTCTACCAACTTAAAGCCCTTATTATGATTCGTTTTATGCAGAAATATCTCTTTTTTTGATACCTTACATTATCCCCATTACTAATCCTTTGTGTACCTTGGTGTTCCTAACTGTCCACCGATTTTTGATTGATCCCCGGTATGTTAATACATAGAAGGCAGTAGTGGAAACTCCATACAGTTGATCTTTTGCACCCGCTTCAAGATATGATGACTAATCAAAGAATCTCAATCTTGGGGTAAACAGTTTACGCTGCTTATGTTTACTTTAATTTCATTCTTGTACATAGGGAATGAGATTTTCTCTTCTTACTGCAAATTTATAAGCTGTTTTGTTTCACTCATATAACTATCTGGTTTAACTCATCGATGAATAAAAAAATATCTATTCAATACATTCAACCTCTTTTCTTTATTTATTTCTAGGAAAGAGGTAAAAGTTCATGTTCCAACGAATCACACGTAGAGATATTGATAACACACATAAAGTTAATGGTATTTCATAACTAATAGATTGAGCAGCAGCTCGTAGACCACCTGAAAAAGAATATTTATTATTCGATCCATATCCTGACATAAGAAGCCCAATAGGGGCGATACTTGAAATGGTGATCCATAAAAAAACACCTATACTGAGATCACCTAAAACAAGGCGGTATCCAAAAGGAATTACTAAATAACTTAGTAGAATTGATATGACCGCTATAGACGGTCCGACACTAAACAAACGAATATCTCCTCTAGATGGGAGTAGGTCCTCCTTAAAAAGTAATTTAGTCCCATCTGCTAGAGCTTGAAGAATTCCCAACGGACCAGCATATTCAGGCCCAATACGTTGTTGTATCGTTGCAGATATTTCTCTTTCTAACCACACAATTACTAGTACCCCTATTATGATTCCAAATATAAGGGTAAAAATGGATACAAACATCCATATGAGTCCATAGATTTCTTTTATGGATTCCGATGTAGAAAAAGAATTGATAGCTTGTACTTCTGTCGTATCAATTATCATTTCAACGATCAACTTCTCCCATAATGATATCTATACTACCTAGTATCGTCATGATATCAGCCAATTTCATTCTTTTAACTAGCTGAGGAAGAATTTGCAAATTGATGAAACCGGGTGGACGAATTTTCCATCTCCAGGGGAAAATGCTATTATCCCCTATCAAATAAATTCCTAATTCTCCTTTTGGGGCTTCTACTCTGACATAAAGTTCTTGTTTCGACAATTCAAAATTGGGTGAAGGTTTTTTACTAATAAATCTATATTCAAAATCATTCCATTCGGAATTTTTTGCTCTATCAAAGCGTCGGACTTCTAAATTCTCATAGGGACCTCCAGGAATTCCTTCTAGAGCCTGTTGAATAATTTTTATAGATTCCCCCATTTCACCTATTCGTACTAAATAACGAGCTAATGAATCTCCTTCTTTTTGCCATTGGACTTCCCAATCGAATTCATTGTAACACTCATAATGATCAACCTTACGAAGATCCCATTGGATTCCAGAAGCTCGTAACATTGGTCCTGATAAACCCCAATTTATTGCTTCCTCTCCACCAATAATGCCCACTCTTTCAACTCGTTCCAAAAAAATGGGATTCCGTGTAATAAGTTTTTGATATTCAACAACTCCTGTTAAAGAATAATCGCAGAAATCCAAACATTTATCTATCCAGCCATGAGGTAGATCAGCAGCTACTCCTCCGATGCGGAAATAATTATGCATCATTCGCATACCTGTGGCGGCTTCGAATAGGTCATATAACAATTCTCTCTCTCTGAAAATATAGAAAAAAGGAGTCTGTGCACCGATATCTGCCATAAAAGGTCCAAGCCATAACAAATGAGAAGCTATACGGCTCAGCTCCAGCATAATTACTCTGATATAACTGGCTCTCTGAGGTACTTGAACATTTTCCAATTGTTCTGGTGCATTTACCGTTATTGCCTCTGTGAACATAGTAGCTAAATAATCCCAACGTGTTACATAAGGAAGATATTGTATAATTGTTCGGTTTTCTGCTATTTTTTCCATTCCTCTGTGTAAATATCCCAATATGGGTTCGCAATCAATAACATCTTCACCATCGAGAGTAACGATCAGTCGAAGAACACCATGCATTGATGGGTGGTGAGGGCCCATATTGACTATCATGAGATCTTTTCTTGTAGCCGGTATAGTCATATTTTTTCTTCCTTAATTCATTATTCCACGAATTCCTCAAAACGAGGTTCATCAAAATGAAAAATCTAATAAAATAACTATTAAAAAAAAATTCAAACGATTAAATTAACGAGTTTTTGGTTCCCGAATATCCAACTGATCCATTAATTTCTTATAACGGACTCTATTTTTCTTTGACAAATAAGCCAGGAGCCGTTGACGTTTTCCCAGAATTATTCGTAGACCTCTTTGGGATAAAAAATCTCTTTTGTGCAATTCCAAATGGGAAGTAAGTCTACGTATCTTACTGGTGAAACTTAATATTTGAAATTCAACAGAACCCTTGTTTTCTTCTTTTTCTTCTTGTGAAATAACTGAGATGAATGAATTTTTGATCATAAAAAAATTTTTCTATCTTTTTTTCTTTCCCATGGATTTATTTTACTTTACCGAATCGATCAGGAAAAATAAAAATAATAATCTTTATGCCAGTTATTTTAATCTAGTACACACAAAAATTTGGATTTTTTCCTATTTTTTTCTATTCTTCTATCCAAATCAAATTTTCAATTTGATTTGGATAGAATAGAAAAGAAAGAGAAAATACATTTCTACATTCATGGAAGAGAATGATTTCTTTGTACCTAAAAGGATTCTGCCGATTTCGTCCTAGATCCAATTGAGTTGATACGCCATTAAATCTGTGTCATGTACCAGAATGTAATACAGCGTATATGTATATCTTTCGGCTTTCATCTACCGAAAAATATCACAGATATATAGGAAATATACTATACTATACTATTAACAAATTCTGAATCGTGGATACATATATATCCTTGACATACTGAAACGACTGCCATTATTGGTATTAAACCAATAGCGATTCATACAAGCTAAATCTTCTAATCGGTAATTGGGCCAAAGAAACAATTTGCATTTAATGAATTTATTTGTATCTGTATTAGTATTAAAATGCTTGTCCTCATTCAAAAATTTTCCAGAGTTTCTTATGTTGCTTTCATTGCAAAATACTAGATTTATATCCACAAAATTCCAATTACGAGAATTAAAACAAATTAGAATTCTCAATTCTCTACGACGTCTAGGAGATAGAATATTTTCAGGAACAAAGAAATCATAATTACTTTTGTCTCCATTCACAAGCATATTGCCGTGTCTTGCAACGGATTTATCAAAATTATTCTTATCAACATATCTTTTTTTTATACATTTTCTCTTAGTTTGGTGCTTAATTTTATCGATCAATGAAATACCTAGGGTTTGATATATAATAAATTTTGCATCCCTTTTTATAGATAAACGAATCGGTTCGACAATCAATATTCCTTTTTTTATCAATCCTATAAGAGCTGGATCTTTATGAATTAGCATTCCATTCATATTTATCTCTCCTCTTCGAATCGAGGATATAGCAATTTTACTTGGATTTATCGGTCTAAGTAAGTGACAATATATCTTGATATTATCGATCATTCTTTGATTCAAGGAGTCATCCCATCTTAATTGAAAAAGGAAATATTTTTTCAGGAAGAAATTTAGTTCTGTTTCCTTCTTTTTCTTGGATTGTTTTTTCTTTTTACCTTTTTTAATGTCTGATCTCGCGTAATTGTATTCAACATTTTTTTTTTTGTTTTGTTTTCGTAGATCTGATCCAAGATTTTCTTGTCCCTGTTGTTCGTTTTTTTCTTGGTTGAAATTTTCTAATTTAAGATATTCTTTTTGATTAGGTGATATCTGAAGATTTTTTTTTTTATTTTGATTTATGTTGATGCTTTTATTTTGACTAATATTTTCATAGAAATAAATATTAAAAAGAAGAAACTTGATTGGTATGATCCATGGTTTAATCCTATATGCATCAAAGAGTGGCACAAATTCTGGGAGGAACCAGGGTTCTAGATTTGATATGGTACGATAAACCTTTTCTTGATTCATTCCCATCCAATCAAAAAAAACACTTTTTTGATTGGATGGTTTACTTCCTTGATGAATTGTCTTAGAAAAAATATCGACATTGAGACCTGTACCAATGTCGATATTTTTTCTAAGACAAATATGGAGAATTCTACAATCAAAATATTTTCTATCCAGATTTTTATGTGTAGCAATAATATATTCCTTTTCTAGATAATTACTAATAGGTATACTTACCAATACATAAAATGATTCGGGTTTCAGTGTATTGAAATTGTATGGAATTTCTTGGTCTCCTTTTACTTGTAATGTTGATTCATAAATATATGAGTCCTTCCTATTCCCATAATTCATATATTTATGTGATAAAAGATAATATCTGTAGTGTTTTTTAAATTTTTCTTTTTGACTCGTCAATGAATCCACTGCCATCGCATAGTAATTTTGCTTCATGTAATGAATTAATTGGTCTTTTTCTTTTTTATGTGAATCAAATTTAATTGAGTTTTTATTTTGAATCATAGAACGTTGGTTGATTCTATTTCGCCATTTTTGAGGTACTAATCGAGACCATTTTGTCTGAGATAAATTGTATTGATAATGGCCCTTTAACCAGTTTTCCCATTCATTTTTTCCAGACTTATAAATTTTCTTTTGCTTTGATTTGGAATCAAATATTCCTCGTGTCATACAATAATCCTTGATTTTATCCTTAATAAAAGAATGGGTTCTGGTATATTGAAGTACAGATCTCAAGTGATACTTGTTAAGTAATTGGGTTTGTGATAATTTGTAAAATACATATGCTTGGGACAAGGAGGATAAATCATTATTATAATAATAATAAATATTTGAATAATTATTACTGATATTAGTATTAGAAAACGATTTTTTTATAGTCGAAATAAAGTTCATTGTATTTTGATCTGTTTCATCAATTCCTTCTCGATTCGTTTCATCGTTGTAAATCGATTTTGTGATAATTTTTTTTATTGATTCAAGGAAAAGTTGTGCATTGATCCTAAAAATAGTAATCATACGTAGAAAGATATCTATGTATATTTTTTCAATGAATGATTTCATAAAATAATTTAATTTACGTATAAATCGGATCTTTTTTCTTTTAAATATCTGCAAAATATGTTTCTGTGATTCCGATTTTTTATCATCACAAGTTAGAACTATTTTTTTCTTGTCTTTTGTAATTCGTTCTAGTTCTATTTGATTCCTGATTGTGACTGTCCTATCAGCAAGATCCTTTATTTTTTTTTCTATGAGTGAGTAATTTGCCCAATTCATGGATCGAATTCGAATGGTTGATTCGCGAATAATCTTATTATTTATTTTAGAATCTCTTACATTTTCATTCGGTTTATATACTTTTACCTTCCTCAATTCAAATAAGAAAATGGGGTTTACTTTTTCAAGTTCCTTCATTTTTTGTTTTATAACTAGAACCATTTTGATAACCCATCCTTTTTTTTCTTTAAAAACTTTTAGAACTTTGACTTTTCTAATTTTTTTTTTGAGTTCTTTATAAATAGGTTTAAAAAAAGAAGGTCGTTTTCGGGGAGAACCAAAAGGAACTTCTGCTTCCATTGCCCAAATTGTTAAAAAACAAAAATCTTCTTTTTTTCCTTTTTTTTTCATTGGATCTCTATGATGAGATCGTATTTTAGATCTTTGCCAAGGTTTAAGAAAGAAAGGAAATAGAATCTTTATCTGAATACCGTCTGTTAACCAATTTTTGGGAAATTCTGTTTCCGATAATTGAACACCATTATAGGTGCATTTAACATGTATTTCTCTATCCCATTCCTTAAAATCCTCATACCACTCGGGCGATTGGAATAATAAAATACGGACAATATTTTTAGCTATTATCAATGAAGGCAATACAATGTATTTTCTAAGAAAAGATTGGGTTACTAACATTAAACTTCTTATTACTTGAGCAAATATAACGTTATCCCAAGTTTCTGAAATTGCTATCCGTTCATTTTCCTCTTTTTTTTTCTGCTCCTTTTTTTTTTTCTTTTCTTTTATCTCTTCCTCCTCAAAATTTACAATTTTAAATTCCGGTTCTCTCTCGACCGAATTCCTAAAAATGAGATTCATCATTTCAGAGATATCAAAAGAAGAAAAAAATGTTTTGTCTATTCGATCCAAAAAAAGCGGGGAATGCGCATTTGCTTGAAACATTTGCCAAGTAACTGTTTTACGTCTTTGAGTACGCATGGATCCTTTTATTATATCCCTACGAAAATCCGATTGTTGCGGGTAGCGTATCAAAGCCACCTCTTCTGTTTGATCACTATCAATATTATTATACTTATTAGTAATAGAATTGGTATAATTCTCATTATCAGTATAAATTATCACACGTTTGGCTTTTCTTGAACGAATTTCATTATCTTCCGTCGATTTTTCCTCATTTTCTTCCTCCTGTTCTGGAAGAGCACTGTTCAATTTATATGACCATAGAGAAACCTTTTTACTGATTTCTTCTATTCCAATAGATTCATTTCTAGTTGTTTGATCATTTGAATCAATTGTAATTATATCGAATACAAATTTCAAAGATTTTGCTTGACTTTCTGAATCAATTTTTCTTTGTTCTGCCAATAAAGAACAGTTTTTCAAAGAAAAATTGGGTGTGAATTCAAAAGAAAATAAAGTTAAGGAATTACCAATATAATTCAAAAATGATTTACCACCACCAAGTGAATTCTTTTGATGTTCAAATTCTCGGAAATTATTAGGAAGTAGCTCATGGATCTTATTTATCCAAAGACTTTTTATGGAATCTTCCATATAAGGGATAAAATCATTCATGATTGTACATAAATCAAAATTTTTTATTGCTCCACGGCATGGTCCGCTCAATAAAGGATCATATGTTTTGGTCAAGCATTCTTGTTCATTCTCATGATTGCAAAATCTAGTCCTTTTTTCTAGCATATCTAGAGCAAGAAATCCCTTTTCTTTTTTTTCTTTTTCTAGAGCTTTTATTCGACTTATTAATTCATTGCTCAAGTTGTATTTTTTTTGTTCATTGGTATAAACCCAATAATTATACAGGTCTCCATGGGATAATTTTTTTGTCGTGTACAAAGACATTTTTCGTTCTATCATTTCCGAAAAAGTCGATAAACTAGGTGGATATGTAAAAGATATTTTTTGTTTCCCATTACTTGGACATGTATAAAAAAAATATTGTGACATTTCATTTCGTACAGCATTTTCAAACCGATCATTTTTTATATATCGCAATGGACAATTCCATCGTTTATAATCGAAAAGAAAAGTCACAAGAGGTTTTTCAAACCAGAAATAAGTCTTTTCATTTTTCTCTTCTT
>QRFJ01005931.1:0-37222 GCA_006176705.1 Cocos nucifera | reverse complement strand
GCACCCAAGCGATTCTCTAATTCAATTGAAGCTCACTGTACCCAAAATATTTGATTCACTCCTTAGTTAAGTCAGACTCACTATTTGTATAGATTGGATTCCTAATTGGGTCTCTCATCGTATCCAAAATATTGAGCCCAATCCATCCTCCAGCCCATAGCATCCAATACCTAATAGATATAGTTGCATCTTCCCGGTGCAACTGAACCACTATAACCAACAGAGAATAATCAACCCTGGAAAGGACCCGCATATCTATAATGGTGGAAGACCTTAGACTTAATCTTTTCTTAGGAGGATTTGATTTAGGTTTCTTTAAACTTGACTTGACATTGCCATAACCATTATGACTAACCTAGTGGCATGGGTTAGCTCGGATTATTAGCCACCTTAGATCAGGACTAAGTCGACAAATATGGTCAAGTAAATGAGATCGGTGGAAGGGATATGCCATTAACTCAACAAGAATGCATTCGAGTAGTAGCTCCCAATTAAAAATTAGTCGATCATATATGCCAAACTTTTCTTAGACACTAAATTATTGAACCAGAACCAATCAGATTAGCCTATAATCCAGACTCTAACCACTGAGCCTAATTAGGGCTTAACTTGATTGATCACTTATGTGACTCGACCTTGATCTAGACTTAATCCTATTAGGCTGGTCAATTCAAGCACTTTTGATCCCATCTAACCGACTCTTGATTCGATTTGATCAACTGCTAGACCTAATTGAGCTACCCAAGTTCGAATCTAATTTTATGAATATATCTTAGATTTGGAAGTTTTTAATTTTAGACCTAATATATTTCATAATCTTAATTCTTAATTAAGTTTAGAATTCAAAAATAAAACATGTAAATAAAATTCTAGAGTTTTAGGATCTAGAATTTTGTAAAAAATAAGTTTTTATTTTTTGATTAAGGATGAATGCATAGCACCCCTACACATCATAAGAATACCCCATCGAATGGAAGAAGAGGGCCTTTAAATCCTTCTTTATTCTTATGACCAAATGGTCAAGGGGAATGCCTTAATCAGAAACATGATGAATCTACAAAACTAGTTAGATCTACATCATATATCACATATAAAAATTGATCTAACTTAAAAATATATTTTGCATACATCTCATGTATCATATCATGTATGTTTTTAGATCTAAATTATCTCATAAATATCTAAAAAATAAAATTTAAATTTGATCATATAAAATTAAATATATTCAAGTCAACTTTGTAGATCTATTCTACAATTAGTCTAAACATGCATCAATCAATATCTCATATGAATAAAATATAAATAAATTTATTTTTTATTTTTAGATCTAATTATAATATTTGATAATATTAAAAAAAAAAATAAATAATTTAAAAATTATAATTAATTAAATTAAAATTTCATGATATGTAGCTATATCATAGATAATTCTATTCCTAGTCTAGTCATGCATCTCATACATCTTAGATCTAGATTATTTAATTTTTTTAATTTTTAATTTTAGATCTAATCACATCTAATGTGACATCTAAAATCATCTAATTATTAGATTAAAAATATATTAAAATTAGATTCTAATTTAATTATGAAACCTGGCTCTGATACCAGTTGAAAGGAGAAATCCTATTTTTTCGATGCAGGTTCGTTTAGATCTGATTGGATCAAGAGAAATATTTCAAAAATTTTTCTCTAGGATCCTAATTAGACCTGAGACTCTTCAGATCTAATCTTATTGATCTAATAAAAAAAATATAATAAAATTAAATCTAAACGGACTTCTTCCAAAAGAAAGTCTTATGAAAAAAAAAGAAGTCTGTGAAAAAGCAAAAGGATGGAAGGAGAAAGAAGAAGAAGAAGGCAGAACCGAAGAAGAAAGTCGATGGCAAAGGAAAGTGTTTCCATTGCAACAGCGACGGCCATTGGAAGCGGAACTGCCCTACTTACCTGGCCACCCTGAAGAACAAGAAGGAAGGTCCTTCTGGAGGTATGCTCGTTATTGAGTCTAACCTTACGGTTTCTTCTGCATCCAGTTGGGTGCTTGACTCTGGTTCTAGTGCTCATCTGTGCACTTCTATGCAGGGTCTTGAGGATAGCAGGAGGCTGAGGGATGGAGACATGATCCTACGCATCGGTAATGGAGCAAGAGTTGCTGCAGTAGCCGTGGAAACATACCCTCTTCGATTACCATCTGGTTTAGACTTAGTTTTGAAAAGACTGTTATTATGTGCCTGCAGCTAGCAGGAATTTGATTTCTGTTTCATGCTTAGCACAAGAAGGTTATGTGATTCACCTTCTTTAAGGACCATTGTAACATTCTTTATGAAAGAAATAAAATTGCAAATGGTTTCCTTATTAATGGTCTTTATCAGCTACATATTGATGTACCTATTTTAACTATCGAGCAAACGTGAATGCCAAACGACCTAGGGATAGTCCAAACGATAGATATCTATGGCACCTGAGATTAGGTCATATAGCAGAAGATAGGATTCAACAAATTGGAGAAAAATGGGCTATTGAGTCCATTGACTTTTGAGTCATATCCAACTTGTGAATCTTGTCTTCAAGGCAAAATGACTAAACTCCCTTTTGTTGGACATGGGGAAGAGGGCCACAGATCTCCTTGCCCTAGTACATACTGATGTGTGCGGCCCATTTGATGTGCCGGCTAGAGGCAATTTTGTCTACTTCATTACCTTTACCGATGATCTGTCTAGGTATGGGTATGTGTATCTTATGAGACACAAGTCTGAAGCCTTTTGAAAAGTTCAAAGAATTCAGACATGAAGTAGAAAAAACAAACTGAAAAAAACCCATTAAGGTTCTTCGATCAGATCGAGGAGGTGAATACCTTAGCCGGGAATTTCTAGACTATCTCAAGGAAAATGGCATAGTCTCTCAATGGACTCCACCAGGAACACCTCAACTCAACGGGATTTCAGAACGGAGAAATCGGACTCTATTGGATATGGTTCGATCCATGATGAGCTTCACAGACCTCCCTGATTTTCTTTGGGGACATTCATTATTAACTTCAATTTATTTACTGAATAGGGTTCCCTCTAAAACCGTTCCTACCACACCGTATGAGATATGGCACGGTAAGAAACCAAGTCTGAGTCATCTCAGAATTTGGGGTTGTCCGGCTTCATGTCAAAAGACAACAAGCGGACAAGTTAGAGTTTAGGTCCTTTAGAGCTCGATTCATAGGATATCCTAAAGAGTCATTAGGATACTATTTCTACATTCCAGAAGACCACAATGTGATTGTGAGTCGACATGCCATCTTTCTTGAAAAATAGTTTATTCAAGATAGCGGCATTGGAAAGCAGATTAAGCTTGATGAGAAAGTCTCACAAGCAGAAACGAGCTAAGGACCAAGTGGAACCAAATCAGGTTGAGCCAATAAGAACACTACCTCCTCCACCTCGTAGATCGGAAAGAGTTTTCCCATCCCCTGAAAGATACTTAGGTATTATTTCAGAGGACGTAGAGGAAATGTTCCTCATAGGTAATGGTGCTCATGGTGATGATCCCAAAACCTACAACGAGGCGATATCAGAATATCGACTCCGAGAAATGGCTTGAGGCAATGAAGTCAGAAGATTGACTCGATGCACTCAAACCAAGTCTGGACCTTGGTAGATCCACCAGAAGGTATAGTACCTATTGGGTGTAAATGGATCTTCAAGAGAAAGATTGGTGCAGATGGGAATGTGGAGACATTCAAGGCTAGACTGGTGGCAAAAGGTTATAGTCAACGCGAAGGCATTGACTATTAGGATACCTTTTTCCCGGTAGCTATGCTAAAATCCATCCGCACATTGCTTGCTGTTGCAGCCTATTTCGATTATGAAATATGGCAAATGGACGTGAAAACGGCATTCCTAAATGGATATCTTGAGGAAGATATCTATATGGAACAGCCGCTAGGTTTCACATCCAGTGATACTGATCACAAGGTTTGCAAGCTGCAAAGGTCCATATATGGACTTAAGCAAGCATCTCGGAGCTGGAACACTCGTTTCAATGATGTGATCAAAAAGTTTGGTTTCATCAAAAATGAAGAGGAACCATGTGTTTTCAAAAGGGTCAGTGGAGCGCTGTTGTCTTCCTCGTATTGTACGTGGATGACATCCTCCTTATTGGGAATGATATTCCCATGTTGACATCAGTCAAGATGTGGTTGTCCAAGGAATTCTCCATGAAAGACCTAGGTGAAGCATCCTTTATTCTAGGAATTAAGGTCTATAGGGATAGACCGAATAGGATGCTAGGACTTTCACAGAAGATGTACATAGAGGAAGTACTAAAGAGGTTTAGTATGGAAAACTCTAAGAGGGGATTAATACCCTTCAGACATGGTATTCATCTTTCCAAGAAGATGTGCCCTAGCACACCTGAGGAAATAGAACGCATGAGCAAGATCCCTTATGCTTCTGCAATAGGGAGCCTCATGTATGCCATGCTATGTACACGACCTGATATAGCCCATGCTGTGAGTGTCACAAGCAGATATCAGTCAAATCCAGGTGAAGAACACTGGACTTCTGTGAAATGTATCCTTAAGTACTTGAGAAGAACTAAGGATATGATGTTGGTCTTTGGTAATGGAGAACTCCATGTCCAGGGATACACAGACTCGGAATTTCATGTCCGATATAGATGATCGAAAGTCGACATCTGGAAAGTCTGTTTGTGTGCAATGGTGGTGCTGTCAGCTGGAAGAGTTCCAAGCAAACCACGATTACCTTGAGAAGGGTTACGTCGAGGTCAAGAGAGTCAACTCCACAGATAATGTGGCAGACCCCTTACAAAGCCGTTGGGCCAGCAGAAGATCGAAGCCCACCTTGAGAAGATGGGACTTAGACTTGTAGCCAATTGGCTTTAGGACAAGTGGGAGATTGTTAGATATATGTGCCCTAGAAGCCAGAATTGGCTGACACTTGTAATACACTTCTAGGGGCAAAATTATAATTTTGACTAATAATCAATAAAATGGGTTATTTTCTATCACATATGTGTATTTAGTGTCTGTGATACATCCTTTGAGTTAATGGTAATGATAATTCATATTTTCAAGAGTTGAAAATTTAAGACATGAATAATCATTATTAACTCATAAAATGCTCCCGACCATAGGATCATCACGAGGATGGTGATTGATCCGGAAGGTTGGTGTACAATCGCTTCTCTTTAGTAGATGAGTCTTGAGTCTACGGTGTGGAGACACCGGAGCGAGAGTACAGGTACTCGTTAGAGAACGAGGGCACTGAGCGTGACCACCTCGAGTAGTCATTAGGAAGTCTACCTTCTCGTCAATGACTGACTCGATGCTGCAGTAGTGTGTCTGGTTCTTTGACCTGAGATGCATCGGCAGTTCACCTTGAGGGTGTTATAGTTTGACTACACCATTACTCGATCTCCTAGCCATATGGAAACCCTGAGGTGTATGTTGGCTATAGCATGTTCATTGTAGGAACTGGATTGCATCAAGATGGAATCTATCTACCTCGGTGGTAGAGGAGTAGCCCTATGATGATCATGAGAATCAAGTCCAGAAGCCCATGGCCATGGTAGAGTGAAATAATAGAAAGAGTTTCTATTTAGATTTTCACATTGGACTTCGAATCGAATGATTACATCATATGACAGAGACTAGGGTTTGACGAGTTCACCTTAACCCTAATCTGATCGGGGCTCAAGATAGAAGAACTTAATCACACAGGTAGCTGCACCAAGAGGTTCGCATTCAGCTCTGATGGGTTGCCACCATATACTGCTAGGTGTCACTGGTGGATTTTGGGAGCAATTAGAATGATTTAGATGATCGATCATTCTAAGCTGTTCGAATCATCAGAAGAGTTCTGATCCATCGAAAGGAGTTTCGATGATGTCTATGATAGAGATCATGACATATCCCATTACCATACAGAACTGAACCTAACTGGGTCACACAAACAAGGGTTTGAATCTGGTGATCATCAATTGAACTGATCTAGTTCAATTGATCTGAATGAGATTCAATTAGGTTCAAGGAAATCGTGCTAGCACTCGATTGAACCTAACGTTCTTTCTTTTACTATCATAAATAAGTTGTCCTGACTGAGCCAAAGGAGTTTGTGCTCAATCAGAGGCCTTCATATGGTCTGACTGGAGGTTGTCCAAGTCAGAAAAGGTTGTCTTATTTTGTAAGACATTACCTGCCATTTTTGGTCACCTGCCATTTCTTGTTCCTTTGACTTTGGTCAAAAGTCTACCTTTGACTGGTCAAACGTTGACCATTGACACTTTGACTTTTGACCACATGTCATGCACCTATTGGAGAGCTGGTGGGGGCCTTGTCCCCTGCCAGAACCTGGCAAGGAGGAGGGCGCACGCCAACCCTTGGCGTGTGCCCAAGTTGGAGGCGCCTAGGAGTCCTTGTTGGACAAGGACTCCATCTCCTTTTTGGATTCCAATTAGAGTTCTCTAAGAATCCAAGTTTGACTGGTCTTAGGCGACCTCTAAGGAGGAATCCAGGGTACTCTATTCCCACCAATCAGATTTAGATCTGATTTCACAAAGGGTTGTGATTGGTTGGGAAAAGAGGAGTTGGATCACAAGCTAGGTCTATAAATAAGACCCTGCGCCCAACTCAAGAGTATCTGAAAATCAATTAAAATTCCCCACCCCAAGGCTGCCTCTCCCTCTCCTTCCTCCACGCCCAAGTCTCTTCTCCCTTGCTCTCCACGTCCAAAAAGTTTGGACTTGGTTGGTGCAATTCAGATCAAGAGAAAGGCGATCAAAAAGCAAGAAGGCTGCGCTGCTGCAAAGGACGACTGCAGATCTTCGAAAGATCAGATCCAGATCTGATTTTTGGAGACGTGATAGAGAAGAAGAGATCTCCAGATCCAACCCGAGTGGATACCGGATAGAGGCCAGGCGCTTGCGTGGCTAAGATCCAGAACCTTCCGCTGCTTACAGGATCATCAACAGGGTAATAGGATTACCCAAATCAGGTAAATTAAATTTAATTTAATTTATATAGATTTTATTTTAATTATTAAAATAATAAAGATTAGATCTAAAATATTTTAGATCTAATCTAGATCAGAGAGAAAAATTTTTGAAATATATCTCTTAATCCGATCAGATCTGAACGAACCTGGTTCGAAAAATCAGAATTTTTCTTCAGATCAACCATCCAATCAGATCGTAAGCTCTAATATGTGTGATCTCATAGGTCTGAATCTAAGCCGATAGTATAGAAATAAATTTTTATACCAATCAAAGTGACCATCTAGCAATGATATCCAACGATCGAATAGGTCGAAGGTGTAGAACACCATCCTTAGAACCCATGCGGATATAGTTTCTATATAATTCATCCCCTTGACCACAATGCTCGTAGGATACATCAAAGTTCAACTATCAACTCTGATCAAGTTGTCCACATTGTATTTCAAAATACCAAATCTATCTGATAGATTATCCTGACCAACGTTTTGCTATATTGAAATACAGTGATATGTTCTTCTCCAACTCTTGGAGTGGTCAATTCCATCTTGATCACACTCCGACTTTGCAAGTACTTGACTGTGCCTAGAAGCCTTCCATTGTTGAATTAGAAATTCAGTTAGTCTAGTACCAAAGTACAATGAGTTGCTTGCAAGTCACTGAGGTGATCTCAGATCTAAGGAATACTTATACCTATATCCCATCAGAGATATTCTCGATAGCAGAATGCTCTGAAGTTGGTCACATTCAATGATGATGTATCCATACATCTCACTTGTATGCCATACCAGTGTCTCCACACACCTTGGTTAAGAGGACAGCCAACCTATATGGCATATAGCAACCTATGCTCGATAGAAGTTGTCATCCTAATTAACAGCCTATCATTTGATCGTGAACAAATTTAAGGACTAATCGATAAATCCTCTCTTTATCGAAACTAAATAGTCTTAAGAACTTCATCACAACAATGGAGTTCATTAGAAGATGTAAACTTATAATTAAAAAAGATGACAAAATACTTTTCATTAATTAATAAATCAATTACAATATCTCAATCATCAACAGACTGATGATTGGCTTTGGAATATGATTTCTAATAATTGTGCCTGCATTTTTAAGTCCAAAGGACATGACCCTATAACAATAAAGATCACGATCAGTAATAAAAATAGTTTTCTCCTCATCCTCTTATGCCATCCGAATTTGATTGTAGTCGAAGAAGGTATCCATGAAGGTGAGGAGCTCATGACCCAAAGTTGCATCCACCAGCTCATCAATTCTAGACAAGAGGTAGCTATCCTTTGGGTAGGCCTTGTTCAGTTTTTTGAAGTTGATACACATTCTCTACTTGTCGTTGGCTTTCTTTACTAGGACCACATTGGAAACCCAGCTCGGGTAGTGGACTTTTTGGATAAACTTGGCTTTGAGGAGCTTATCAACTTCCTCCGCTATTGCCTTCTACCTTTCTGGTGCATAGCCCCAAATATTTTCTTTCATGGGCCTGTACTTAGGATCAGCAACCAACTGATGTTCCATGACTTCGGCATCAATTTCTAGCATATCTGCTAAAACCCAGGAGAAGATGTCAGCATTCTTCCGCAAGAAGGCAATGAGCTGCTCTTGGACTTCATCTTCCAAATTGGAGCCGATCTACATTGTATGCTCCATACTTCCATCGTCCAGAGGGATGGTCATAAGATCTTCCATGGGCTCACCCCGCTCCTCAATAAGATCATCACAAACATCCAGCCCATCAACTGAGTAAGGGTCGGGTTGGCTTCCTTTTTGTGAGGCGATGGAGTAGCAGTGCCTGGCCAAAGCTTCATCTCTCCTGATCTCTCCTATTTTGCTGTCTGTTGAAAATTTTATTTTTAAGTAGTAGGTTGATACCACGGCTTGGAGTGCATTCAAACCAGATCAGCCAAGAATGGCGTTATAGGCAGACAGGGCCTTTATGACCAAAATGTTGATCTATGCCCTGACCTATTTTGGATATTGTCCTGTAGCCACAGATAGCATTATTATTCTTTCAACTGGTACAGCATTGCTAATGAAGTCCACCAGTGGAGAGTTCTTTGGTCCCAAGTGGTTATTGGGTATAGACATTTTAGAGAAAGCATCGTAAAATAAAACATCAATGGAGCTTTCATTATCTATCAGAATGTAGCGTATATCATAGTCAGCAATGTTTAAAGAGATTACAACCACATAGTTATACAGGAACTGGACCCCTTGGGCATCCTCATTGGTGAAAGTGATGGGCTTCTCAGTCCTCCACCTCTTCGTGAGCTCCATTGGTCTGCTAGCATCCCTTCACTGAAGTCCTCCAAAGATGGTGTTGATGATGCCAAGCAGGGGTCGATCTCCTTATTGCTCCTCTCTTCTTGGTGGTTCTAGGGGTGGGAGGTCCCTCGACCGATCCTCCCATCCCCCAGGCCGACGTCATAGGAATCGGCCAAGCCTACCCCACCTAACGAGCTCCTCAATCTCATCTTATAGCTAAATGCATTCTTCAGTACCATGATCGTGGTCACGATGATAGAGGCAAAATTTGTTGGGATTGCGCTTGCTAGGATGAGTGTGCATCCTTTTCGGCCTCGGCAACTGCTCTTTAATTTCTATCAGCACCTAGATTTTTGGAGCATTGAGGGGAGTGTAGTTGTGAAACCTTCTAAGGGGGGAGCATCATCGTAGCCTTCTATCAGGGATTCTTTGTCTCCGAGCCCGGGGAGTAGTTCAGACTCGCTTGCTCTTAGAGGAAGTTCTAGAGCACGGCCGAGCTTCGGTCGACTTTTCTTCAACTACAGGCATACTTGATTCGCCCGCCCGCCGCTCTTCGATGGCTTCACTATCCTTGGCCTTAAAGGCCTCTTCTGCTCAGGTGTAACCTTCAATCCGAGCCAACATATCAGCAAAATTCCTAGGATATTTCTTCTTCAGAAGAATAGTAGATCATTCTTCTAGAGGCCACCCTTCAGTGCGGCCATAGTGACAGACTGATCCAAATTGCGGACCTCTAGTGTGATAGCGTTGAACCGAGTGACATAGGCCCAGATGGACTTTCCTTCCTTCTACTTAATGTTAATGAGGGAGTCCAAACCTCAGCAAGGGTGCTGACTTGGCTTATTTGATAAAAAAAAAGATGGTACCCGACCTAAGGGCCACGTACCAGTTCTTGATTGCTTCCTTCAAAGTGGATGAGAAAGCTCAACATAGAATGGCATCTGACGTGCCATGGAGTAGCATCATTACCGAAAAGGCCTCTAGATGGTCGACCGAATCGATAGTCCCATCATAGCTCTCGAATTGGGAGAGCTTGAAGTTTGGCGAGATGGATTCCTACATAATTTTTTAGGAGAAAGGAGGGTTAGTGCAGATGTCGTTGCCATGGGAGGAGGGAGCATGGCAAAGTTCTTCGATCCACCGATTCATTTTCTAAAGTTTTTGGTCTAGAAGATCTTCATGATCGTGGATCTCTAAAGTCTTCTAGCTAAATGGGGGTAGAGTTCCCCTCGAGAGTTGAGTCATGATTAGAGCAAGGGCTCTCTATCCTCTGCGTTTTCTTTTCGGAGGTCACCGACCGACTTGCCCAAGTTGGTCATGTGAGGATTTGTGATGCTCCCAAGCTTTGGGAGGCCATAGAAGGAGTTAGGGGGTTGGCTTCGGGGATTCCAGGGGCTTGGTTGGTGCTTCGAATACCTGAAACATAAGATGAAGCAAAAAACCAAAGTCGGAGAATCAAGACTGCAGAAAGAATACTTTCTGTAGGTTAGCCGGCTCAATCCAAAACTGAGTCGGCTAAGTCTCAGTGCATAGGCAAAATAGAGAGCTGCATGTTTGGAACTGCTGGCGTGGCACAGGACTGGATTGGCTCAATTTCAGACTGAGCCGATCCAATGGAACTTAGTCGGCTCAATGCTAAGACTGAGCCATCTCAATGCACGGGCAGAGTTACGTGAGGATCTATTTTGGACTAGGGTCTGAGTTGATCCTAGGGCTCTTAAGGCCTGGTTTGAGAGGTCTTAAGGGGGCTAATTCATGTATGGGTCAGGTCTAGATCCAGAGGATGAGAGCATGGGAGACATGGGTGTACATGGGCTCGGTGAGTGCTTTCATGTATTGGGTTAGCCAGGGTAGTTTTTTGGTTGGGCCTAATGGCTATGTATAAATACATAGGTTGTATTAGGTTTTCAAGGTTGAAATCAATACAGACCTTTTCTCCCTCAACTCTCTTCTTCTCTTCTCTCTAGAGTTGCCGCCTTAGGGTTCTTGAAGAAGCCCTAGAGAAGAGGGCATCTCCCTCAAGCCCAAGGAGGGAGGCACCCCATCACAGATCCAGGTGGAGGATCGATGGTTTGCTGCCCATAGAGAACGTCATAGGTTCCTTTAAGTCCATGCTAAAGATCAGGAGCTTCTACAACATGGTATCAGTGCTTATGATGTCAAGGATGATTGACGTTCGAATGATATTATGGGTCTATAATTTGGTATCAGAACTAGGTGATGCCTGAAATATTATGGATGATAATATGGTATGAAAGCCAAGTTTTAGAGCCTGATGGTGCATGGAAAGAGCCAAGTTTCAAATCCTGATGGTGCATGAAAGGGAAGGAGAAGTCGTATAAGGTGAAATCAGAAATCTATACAAGGATTCCATGGTATGTCTCAAATCTATCTTTGTTATTGCTGTGGTTTGGCCAATTGGGAGCAGCGAGTTAAATGTGGAGGTTGAGAAGATTAACGAGAAAAGATTTTCTCAGGGTGAAAGGATTTGGTGCATGATATGCTGATCAGTCTTGGTGGAAAGGTCAGGGTGTATGATGGTTATGTGATAGGCAGGAAGCATTGGAGTGCTACAGTAGTGCTCCCCTGGAGATGTAGGGATGAGAGAGGCTCAACAATGCAGCAGCCGAAGGAGGTATCTCAGCAAAGAGCATCAGGGTCCTTCTAGAAAGATGGATAGTGTGGGACTGTAGAAGAGAGGTTTCCCAAGGGGTAATGGTTGAAGGAAGGCTAAAGAAGCGACTATACGTCCTTCGGTATCAAGAAGGTAGGGAAGTAGTCGGAGATGTATTCAGCATTTGACTAAAGTATGAATTTGTAGAGCCTTGAGAATGATGGAGATAGATGATCTATGGAGGTCCAATAGATCAGGACTGGACGACTGTAGAGCGATGCAGAAATGAGTCAGGAAGCGCTGGAGTGCTGCAGGAGCACTTTCTTAGAGGCATGGGGCTAAGAGAGGCTCGGTGGTGCAGCAGCTGAGGAGTGTATCTCAGTAGAGAGTGTCAGTGGTATCTCAGGGAGACTGGGTGCAGGTCTCAAGGAGAGCCAAGAGGTCTCAGGGAGCACCAGAAGGTCTCTAGCAGTCGAGAGTATCATGGATCAGGTTTCTTCTATAGAAACACCAAGAAGAGTCGCGATTCAGGTGGAGGATGGTTCTTCGGGCACAACTAAAGCGATGGCTGGTGTAGGGGCAGAAGATAAAGACTAGGATGAAATTTTTTAGGGTTCAATTGCTGAATTCAGAAGAGTTGGATGAGCTCTTAGGTTTTGGAGGTACCCGTGGGTTACGAAGGTATCCGAGATGGCTTCGAAGAGGGCTGCGGAGTATGGAGGGTTCGAATAGATAGCGACAGTGTTCGAGGTACAGCAGCAGGCTTAGTAGTGAAGCATTGAGTGGTTGGCCTTAAGGGACTCGATGATAGAGTCAACTTCTTTGGCATCATGTGGACTTTGGATATAGGTGGAGCTCTGCAGTGGTGGCTTCATAAGTGGAGAGAAAATTTATTATGAGTTCAGAGCGTCGGTGATGCATAATTTCAGATGGAGCGGTGCATGCAGGTGGATAGGCGTAGCTCTGAGGAGATCGTGTCAGGTGGTATAGCATGTGCTGGTGCAGAAATATTGTACGTTCTCTAGGAATGTCTAGAGAAAGTGATGCAGCTACTAAGCAAAAGAAAACCTATAAATCTAGGGTGGTGTCAAGAAGTAAGCACAGGTCTTCAGCGGTGGAGGCGATCATCCCAAAAGCCTCAAGGGTGTACAATAGTTGAAGAGGATTAGCGGAGGTGATGATTGCACAAGGGGCTATCGAGTGCACAGGGATAGTATGATCGTGCAAGAGGTCATTGTTGAGAGGTGTTTGCCAAGGCTTGGGGCACCAAGGTAGAGATTATAAGGATCTATGATACTCCCAAGCCATGGAAGGCCATGGGAGGAGTCAGGAGGGTTGGCTCGGAGGATTTCAGGGGCTTGGTTGGTACTTAGAAGAGCTGGGATACAAGATGAAGCAAGGAACCAAAATTGGGGAATCAAGACTGTAGAAAAAAGATTTTCTATAGGTTAGCCGGCTTAGTCCAAAACTAAGTCAGCTAAGTCTTAATGCAGAGGCAAAATAGAGAGCTGCGCATTCGGGACTACTGGCATGGCACAGGACTAGACCGACTCAATTTCAGATTGAGCCAACCCAGTGGAACTTAGCCAGATCAGTGCTGAGATTGAGCTGGCTCAATGCGCGGACAGAGTTATGTGAGGGTCTATTTTGGACTAGGATCTAGGTTGATCCTAGGGTTCTTAAGGCCTGATTTGAGAGGTCCTAAGGGGGCTAATTCATGTATGGGTTGGATCTAGATCTAGAGGATGAGAGCATGGGAGACATAGGTGTACATGGGCTTGGTGAGTGCTTTCATGTATTGGGTTAGCCAGGGGAGTTTTTTTGTCGAGCCTAATGGCTATGTATAAATACATAGGTTGTATTAGGGTTTTCAAGGTTGAAATCAATATAGACCTTTTCTTTTTCAACTCTCTTCTTCTCTTCTCTCTAGAGTTGCCGTCCTAGGGTTCTTGAAGAAGCCCTAGAGAAGGAGGCGTCTCCCTCAAGCCCAAGAAGGGAGGCACCCCATCATAGATCCAGGTGGAGGATCAATGGTTTGCTATCCATAGAGAATGTCATAGGTTTCTTCAGGTCTGTGCTAAAGATCAAGAGATTCCACAATATGATATCGGTGCTTGTGATGTCAAGGATCATTGACATTCGAGCAATATCATGGGTCTACAATTTGATATCAGAGCTAGGTGATGCTTGAAATGTTATGGATGATAATAGGTTATCCCCAGACAGGATCCTAGGATTTCAGAGAATCCTGCTCTGACTGAATCGATGTCGGAGGCTGCTGCTGCTGCATGGCCTGCTCTACTTCAATGAGGCTATGAATTTGCTGGACCAGTAGGTTGAACTGCTCTGCATCCACCATTGTAGCTGGTGGAGCTCGAGATGTAGGAGACAAAATAGGGGTGGACAGATCTGGATGAGATCTGGCCGTGGAGGTAGTTGACCGCGAGGTTGAAGCCTTCCTGAGAGGCATCTTTGCTAGAAAGAAAACTTTGAATTGGAAGAAAAAATCTTTGCTAGGCACCCTTTTAAAAACAAGAGAACCTCAAGAATGAGAGGTCCCTTCCTCCAACGCCAATCCTATTAGTGTAAAATCTGATTATTGTCGAAATCAAGGTTGGAGTCAGAGAAGATGAGGTCGCCATCAATGACCTGCAAAATAAGTCTCATTTAGAGTCGGGGGTCGTGGCTCCGGCAAGATCCTCCGATGATCAAGTCAACTCTTTCGATAAATAGAAATGGAGTGCTTAGAGAGATTTTAGTAGAGTTTCTAAAAAGAAATCAGAAGCTTGGAGAAAAAGACGTATCTAAAGGATCCCTTATACAGGCATAGCCAATAACAAACTGATAGTGACAACCGTAATTGCCTGGTAGTGGACCGTTCAAGGCCACATGGAGTTTGTTATGGAGGGTCGTGTTTGTTGTCGTGCCTGCCAATCCGTTGGAGTCTGATAACTCAAGTTCGGATGGGATAGTTGTAGGTAACGAAGAATTCTTAGCTAACACCATTCCAAAGAAGTTCAGAGGTTCTTGAGATCAGCCATGCTGGGCCATTGTTTGCCATATCATGAGTCAGTATCGAGGCCTTTTTGGGCAATTGGTAAGAGAAGTCCAAGAGGAGCTCGACAGATAGAGAAGCTCGAGAAGAGTTTGACTAGTCATGAAGCCTGTCCAAAGTTCAACCGTCGAAGGAGTCCAATTGAAGAAGAAGTCTGGCAGGAGTTCGATTGCTAAAGGAGTCCGATTGAAGAAAAAGTCTGATAGAAGTTCGACTGCCGAAGGAGTCTTGCTAAAGGAGATGTCTGATAGGAGTTCGACTGCTAAAGGAGTCCGACTGAAGGAGAAGTCTGGGAGGAGTTCGATTGGCCCCTAAGCTAGCCAGGCTAGACTGCCCAGGGGCCACTCTCACTATTCAAGTTCATCTGAAGGAGATCTAATGATAGGAGGGTGATCGAGATTGCTTTGAGACTAGACATTTAGCCGAACTTCAATAGGAGCGGGTTTATCCCCAACATTCCTCAAGTTCAACTTTTTAGGTATCAGTTCCTTCTCTAAGAAACTTCTTTTCAAAAAGAATGCCCTACTGCTGAGAACAACTTTTGTTCTTCAGTATGGTAGAAGTTATAACCCTTAAACATCTATTGGACCAGGATCCAAGTTTATCTATATGCAAACCTTTGACGTAGGCTTGACAACCCAAATCCGAAGGTGAGAGAGTCTAGGGTTATATCCTATCCATATCCCATATGAAGTCTTTGCGATAGATTTACTTGGAATAATTTTTAGAGTAAAACAAGTAATCACAAAAGCATAACTCTGAAACAGGAAGACTAGTAAACCCCATTATGGATTGAACCATGTCTAACAAAGTTTGATTTCTCCCTTCTGATACACTATATTCTAGAAGAAGTCCACTGAGAGAGAATCCCATCCTCTCTTAAATATGTCAAAAACTCACTGGCTAAGTATTTGCCTTCTCAATCTGGTCGAAAAATTCTGATACCTTTTCTAGTTGATTTTTCTACTTCATTACAGAATCATTTGAATAATTTAAATGATTCAAGTCAGACATACTCATACCTAGATAGATCATCTATAATCGTAATGAAATATTAATATCCTTCTCTGGCACTTAAGTTCATAGGTCCACATACATCACCATGTATAAGAATTAGAACTTCATCGGCTCATTTACCTTTTCCAGTAAAAGATGACTTTGTCATCTTTCCAAGAAAACAAGACTCACAAATTGTCAATGATTCACAATCATTGATATTGAGATTTTTCTCTTAAACTAACGTTTTTATCCTATTCTTGTTAAGATGACTAAGCCTATATGCCAAAGGTAGGCTTCCATGAATAAATGATGATCATCTTTGGCCAAAAGGCCATAAAAAATCATATTCATTATAAATGATGGACAATAGTGACAGTCACTTCAAATGACAACATTCATATTGAAAATGAGTTCAACAATTCCTAAAGCTAGGATTGGAACTGGACTTCTATCCTTAATGTTCAGGAATCTCTCACCATTTTCAAAATTTCTACTTACTTGTAGTCCTTGAAATAAATTGCATAAGACTACTGGTATCCAATACCTAGTTAGTAGAATTACAAATAGAGAAATAATAGAATGTTATCATATAACATCATCGATGAGCAACTCTTTACTCCTTTTTCTTGTTCAGCCTATTGGGGTAAAGAAAAGCAAGACAATTCTTCTTCCTATGACACTGCTTCTTATAGTAGAAGCACTATGCCTGAATCTGGTTAGTCTTAGATCTTTTATTTTGACTGGACTTGCTAGCTCCAGCATGAACCCTATCGTGCTGCTAAACCAAATTCAACTTTCGATACTAATTATCGAAGTTGGGTCCCATAAGTTATCACTATCTAACAGTGATTAGAGCAATTAATATTTAGCCTTAATCTGTAAGAAAAGAGAACATAGACCTATGTATATGAATTATTTTAAGCCTAAAGACTTAGACTTTAGTCTAAAGGTTCTTTCACTATTTTATACGAATTGGTAGTCTCTACCTTTAATTTGAGAAATTAGTTTAATTTCCTAGTAGGTCCTAGAATCCACATAGACTGTACATAAGTCTGACTTTGGTCGGTCAACCCATGTGTATTTATGGATAGATTTTTTAACCAATTATTTCTCCAAATAACTTTTAGTAATTTAATTTTACCCCAGAAAGCTAATCAGTAGGCTTTGACCTCCACTGCAAGGATCTGGTTAGGTCCAACCATTAATATGACCATACTTGGTGCATCTAACCAACGAATGATTAAGCCCAACTTTGGTTGGTCAATCTAACCACCATTAGAGAGACACATCCAAATCATCATATGATGAATGATAATTCCAATATCTCGATGAACACCAGGTATAAGGTACCTCGAATGTTCACCCAGGCTATTGGACTCATTATCAAACATCTTAATGGGAGTCTATGATTCAGTTATCTCCATAACTTTATCATTTTAAAGACCTAATAATTTTAGAGGATTTAAAATTTATTTATGATTTGAGGATAGAGAAGACATTGACCAAATTTCTTCCACTGGCTTCACCAAGTCAAATCCTCCTACTAACTTCTCAAGTTATTGATGAGGACTAGGATCAATTTAGGTTCATGGGTACCTAGATCAGTCTCACTGAATAAAATCAGTCTCACTGATTTTCTATGTAAAAAGGGTTAGCACAAATCAATGAGCAACCTAATCAAAAGCTAATTAACCACATTGGCCAAATAAGTGAGATTGATGGAAGGGTCTGCTAAGGCTTACCATAGACACCATCAGAAATGGTCAGGTAAGTAGGCTGCCAATTAAAAACTACTACTCTGAAAATGCCAGACTTACCTTAGACACCAATCGATTTATCAGTTTTGATTTGATCTGCCTAAAGACTCAGGCTCAACCATTGAGCCAGGATCAGTATCCATTTATTAGATTTATGGACTTTGATCAACTACAACTATTGAATTGACCAATAGAAAAAAATGACTTAATCCTAATTAACTATTAATTAGGTTTGATCAATTTCTTAACTTAGTCCATATTTAATCTAACCCTAGGTCTAATCCAGTTAATGACCTGATCAAAGCTAATACATTATCCTTTAACTCATATTTATGAAATTATCTTGGGATCTTCAAATCACAAACCTAGATCCTAAATAATTACTTAATTCTTAATTAAGTTCAAGGTTTATGGGTTAGGGTTTGAAACCTCAAAACTAGTTTCTGATTTCAAATTTTGAAATATTTTCAAATTTTATAAATAATTTACTTTGAATCAAATTCAAATCATGGTTTTAGATCTGATTTGTTTCAATATTTTGATCATCTTCTAGGGTTTCGAATCTAGGGTTTTGTAGAAAATAACTTCATAATTTAATTTCTATAAGACATATATGTCATACATATACATTCCAGATTTAAAAAATAAAGTTACATATCAACATATGCAACTAGAGGATGTAGATCAAAACATGAAACACATCTTATAGATCTCATCTAAATGATCAAAATCAGATCATAAACCATTTAATTTTAGATTTAAAATTTAAAAATAAATCATAAATTACTTTAGATCTTATCTAATATATTTATAATTTAGGTTATTTAGATCAGCACATACCAGGACAATCTCTCCACTATAAGGGATAAATCTTACAGCAAGACAATCTTATAATCAGTAAGTATGATCCGATATTATTTAGATCTAATCTAAATAATCTAAAATAGATCTAACATCTATTTATTTTATATTTAAAATCAAAAAAATAAATCATAAATTTTTTAGAACACATCTAATATATTCATGATTCAAAAATTCAAATCAGCACATACTAGGACAACCTTTTCATTACAAGGAGTTAACCTTACAATAGGACAACCTTATATCAGTACGTGCGATCTTTAATTTTTATTTTTAGATTTATTTTAATATAAATATGATCATGTCATAAAAGAACCTAGATGCTTTGATACCATTGTTAGAAAACATGCAGAATTTCATGCTTGTATTTCAAAACTTTTTTGAAATAAATTACAGCGGAAGACATAGATTAAACTATTTAATCTAATAATGCATGTGATCTAATCACTAAACCATATAATATGTCATGATGCAAATATAAATCTAAAAATTAAAACAAGAATGGTTGGTATTGATCAAATCAATACCTAGATTTAGAACTATTCTAGAAATCCTAAAACATATCTAGGTCAAAAAGAGATCAAATCTCTTATCTTTGCACGAGTCGAGAACACCATAGCTGAACCGATGTTGTCCTTTATTGCTTGGAGCCTCACAGCACATCTAGCCTCTATAGGTAATCCACATAAGACTGCAACACCGATCGAAGGTTCATCAAAAGAAGATCCGCTCGAAGTGCTAACTTCTCGCGGATCCCTCCTGATGGTCAATCTAAAATATTCTTTAGATCTCTTAGGCACTCTAAAAGATAAAGAATAAGAGAAGGAATAAGAGAGAAAACCAACTTTTGGATCTTTCAAAAATTAGAAAATAAAGTTAAGAAAAAAATCCTAAGAGAAGACACATCTTCTCTTTTTAGGACATCAACCATTGATGTCCTGAACACATCTCCATGTTAGGACAAGAGAAGACATCCTCTAGAATTTTTCCATGCCCTCTTTTCTTTTCTCTCTAATTTTTTATAAGAAAAAATCTTATAAAAAGATGGAGAAGAAGGGCTCTCAAAGAAATCCTAAGAAAAGATCTTCTTCTCTTCTTCTTCTCTCATCAAGAGATGATCAGGATCATATCCAGAACAAACCACCATGCCCCAACTCCTTGGAGTATCCATCTCCCACTCCCTCTTCCTCTCTCTCTTAGATTTTTCTCATAGAAAAATTATATAAAAATACGAAGAAAAAAATTTAAAAGAAAATCACAAGAGAAGACAATCTTCTCTTACCTTTGTCTCTTCAAGACATCAACTTTTGATGTCTTAATGAAAGGTTCTCCTCCAAGAAGATTTGTGCCCATAACCTCCATGCCCTCTCTTCTTTTTTTCTAGTTTGTGCCATGGAAACCTCCTGGGATTTTGATGCCAAAATCCCCTAAATATGCGGCATCCCATTTATATGTAGAAGACTAGGTCAAACCTAGTCTAATAAGGAGACCATGGAAGAGTTTGCGGGGGCATCCAACTCTTGGATGGCTCCCTAAAAATTTTGGACATGAGACCCCTTGTTCCATGCACAAAAGGAGAAGAAAAGTGGGCAACAAAAAAATCTTGGGTGTGGCTTATTGGTGCATAAGATGGAGGAAGTTTGGAAATCATGGACTCTATCAAATAGAGTTCAAATCATAACAACTTTCCATATCTTGACCTATTCAAAATAGATTCAAATACTTCAAACTATGAGGCATGGGAAATCACTCTTATAAATAAAAAAAATCATGTAATGATCTAAAAAAGAAAGTGAGCATGGACCTTTCTTAGTGGCGCAAGGGAAGAAGAGAGGAGTCCTAGTCTAACTAGGACTCTCCTATTTTGACTAGGTCAAAAATTTTTGAACCCAATTAGGAGCTTAATTAAAATAGTTTTGAGTCAACCTAATTAATAGACAATCCTAATCTAATTAGAAGCTTAATTAAATTAGATTTAATCAAATTTAAGTCTGATTTAATCTCTAATCAAATTAGAAATTAGGTTCACTCAAGTCCTAATTGAACATGGACTTGTTCTCTTTTACAATTGACTTATCCAATAAATTAATTAAACTTAATCTAATTAAATCCAAACTAATTTTAATTGAATTTAATTCAATTAGACTTGATCTCAGCCTAATTGCTCAATCAAATTGAGTCAATTAGCAATCTAATTGCTAATCGATCCTCCAAAAATACTTGCACTTGATCGATCATCAATCATATTGATGATTTGATCACTAAATGATTCTCAATCATCGATCGATCATCTAATCAGATAACAATCTCTTATGTATGTGACCCCATAGGTTTGAACCAAAGTCGATAGCATAGGAACCAATTTATGTACCAATCGAAATGATCATCTAATAATGATACCCGACGTCCGAATAGTTCGAATGTATGCAAAGCTGCATTCTTAGAATCCTGGCCTATGGTTATCATATAATTCATCCCTTTGACCAATAATGCTCAAGATGACTTCGAGTAAGCTATCAACACTCATACAAGTTATTCATATTATGTTTCAAAATTTTGCAAATCCCATGACTTTTCATAAGGATTATCCAGGCCTAGGTTTTGCTAAATTAAAATACAGTGAGATATTCTCTTTCTAAAGTTAATCAGGAGTGGTCAATTCTATCTTGACTTACACACCAACTCTACAAGTACTTGACTGTACCCAAAAACTTTTCATTTTTGTATTAAAAATATAGGTAGTCCAACATCAAAGTACAGTGAGTTACTTATAAGTCATCATGGTGATCTCAGATCAGAGGGACACTTATACCCATCGACCTTAACTAGCTATTCTTGATAGTAGAGTGCTACATTAATCATGTTTAGTGTAGATATACTCCTACATCTCACCTACATGCCATACCTATTCTTGACAATAGAGTGCTACATTGGTCACATTCAGTGCTGTAAGATTTTGTGGTGCCTCCAAGCCTTGGAAGGCCATGGGAGGAGTCACGATGATGGCTTCAGGGATTCTAGGGGCTTGATTGGTGCTTCAAAGATCTAGGACACAAGGTGGAGTAAGGAACCAAAGTCGAAGCTTGAAGGCTGCAGAAAAAAAAAATTTTGTAGGTTAGCCAACTCAGTCCAAAATTGGGTCGGCTAAGTCTCAGTGCACAGGCAAAACAAAGAGCTGCACATTCGAGACTGCTGGCATAGCACAGAACTGAGCCGACTTAGTTTTAGATTAAGCCAACCTAGTGGAACTTAGCTGGCTCAATATTGAGACTGAGCCAACTTAGTGCGCGGACAGAGTTACGCGAGGGTCAGTTTTGGGCTAGGGTCTAGAATGATCCTAGGGGTCTTAAGGCCTAGTTTGAGAAGACTTAAGGAGGCTAATTCATGTATGGGTCGGGTCTAGATCCAGAGGATAAGAGCATGGAAGAGATGGGTATACATGGGCTCGATGAGTATTTTCATGTATTGGGTTAGTCGGAGGGTCTTTTGGTCGGGCCTAATGGCTATGTATAAATACATAGGTTGTATTAAGGTTTTAAAGGTTGAAATCAATATAGACCTTTTCTCCCTCAACTCTCTTCTTCTCTTCTATTTAGAGTTAACGCCTTAGGATTCTTGAAGAAGCCCTAGAGAAGGGGGCGTCTCCCTCAAGCCCAAGGAGGGAGGCATCCCATCACAGATTTAGTTGGAGGATTGATGGTTTGCTGCCCATAGAGAACGTCATAGGTTCCTTCAGATCCATGCTAAAGATCAGGAGCTTCCGCAACATGATATCGATGCTTGTGATGTCAAGGATGATTGGCATTCGAGCAATATCATAGGTCTACAATTTAGTATCAGAGCTAGGTGATGTCTGGAATGTTATGGATGATAATATGGTATCAGAGCCAGATTTTAGAGCCTGATGATGCATAAAAGAGCCAAGTTTCAGAGCCTAATGGTGCATGGAAGAAAAGGAGAAGTCGTACAAGGTGAAATCAAAAATCCGCATAAGGATTCTACGGTATGTCTCAATCTACCTTGTTGTTGCTATGGTTTGGCCAATCGGGAGCAGCGAGTTAAAGGTAGAGGTTGAGAGGATTAATAGAAAAAGATTTTCTTAAGGTGGAAGGATTTGATGTATGATTTGCTAATCAGTCTTAGTAGAAAGGCCAGGGTGTATGATGGTTATATGACTGGCAGGGAGCATTGGAGTGCTGCAGTAGCATTCCCCTGAAGATGTAGGGCTAAGAGAGGCTCGATGATGTAGCAGTCAAGGAAGGTATCTCAGTAGAGAGCATCAGGGTTCTCTAGGAAGATGAGCAGTGTAGGACTGTTGAAGAGAGATTTTTCAAGAGATAATGATCGAAGAAAGGCTGAAGAAGCAACTATACATCCTTCAGTGTCTGGAAGGCAGAGAAGTAGTCGGAGATGTATTCAATGGTTCGATCAAAGCTTGGATTTGTGAAGCCTTGAGAGTGATGGAGATGGATAAACCATGGAGGTCCAGTAAGTTAGGACTGGGCGGCTATAGATCGATGTAGAGATGAGTCAAGGAGCACTGGAGTGCTGCAGGAGTGCTTCCCTAAAGGCACGGGACTGAGAGAGGCTTGGTGGTGCAGCAGTCGAGGAGTGTATCTCAGTAGAGAGGTCAATGGTATCTCAGAAAGATCAAAAGTAGGTCTCAAGAAGAGCAAGGAGGTCTCAGGTAGCCGAAAGTATCATGGATTAGATTTCTTCGATAGGGGCACTAGGGAGAATCGCGGTTCAAGTGGAGGATGGTTCTCTGGGTGCAATTAAAGCGATGGCTGGTGTAGGGACAGAAGAGAAGGACTAGGGTGGAATTTTTTAGGGTTCAATCGTTGGTTTTAGAAGAGTTGGATGAGCTCTTGTATTTTAGAGGTGCCTGCGGATTGTGGAGGTATCTGAAAGGACTTCGAAGAGGGCTGCGGAGCGTGGAGGGTTCGAAGGGACAGCGATAGTGTTTGAGGTGCAGCGGTAGGCTCAGTAGTGCAGCATTGAATGGTTGGCCTCAAGGGACTCAGTGATAGAGTCAGCTTCTGTGGCATTAGGTGGACTTTGGATATAGGTGGAGCTTCGGAGAGGTGGCTTCACAATTGAAGAGGAATTTGATATGAGTTTAGAGTAGAGGGCTGCAGAAGGATCGATATCCTAGCACTAGTGCTGGAGATGCATAGTTCTAGGTGGAGCGACATGTGCAAGAGGATAGGCATAGTTCTGAGGAGACCATGTCAGGATTTGTAGTGAGTGCCGGTACATAACTTGTTTCAAAAAATTAGAATTATGATTGCTTAGCTATTCAAGAAAGAGCACAAGATTATGAGGTTTTCAAGTAGGTGAAAATAAAGATGCCAATGTTAGATATTGTGCCCTAAAAGCCAGAATTGGCTGACACTTGTAATACACTTCTAGGGGCAAAATTATAATTTTGACTATAAATAATAAAATGGGTTATTTTCTATCACATATGTGTATTTAGTGTCTGTGATACATCCTTTGAGTTAATGGTAATGATAATTCATATTTTCAAGAGTTGAAAATTTAAGACATGAATAATCATTATTAACTCATAAAATGCTCCCGACCATAGGATCATCACGAGGATGGTGATTGATCCGGAAGGTTGGTGTACAATCGCTTCTCTTTAGTAGATGAGTCTTGAGTCTACGGTGTGGAGACACCGGAGCGAGAG
The DNA here is from genome assembly GCA_006176705.1 of Cocos nucifera. Lineage (NCBI taxonomy): Eukaryota > Viridiplantae > Streptophyta > Magnoliopsida > Arecales > Arecaceae > Cocos > Cocos nucifera. Next base: position 12,959 of record QRFJ01005931.1, on the reverse strand, counting down.
TACAGGTACTCGTTAGAGAACGAGGGCACTGAGCGTGACCACCTCGAGTAGTCATTAGGAAGTCTACCTTCTCGTCAATGACTGACTCGATGCTGCAGTAGTGTGTCTGGTTCTTTGACCTGAGATGCATCGGCAGTTCACCTTGAGGGTGTTATAGTTTGACTACACCATTACTCGGTCTCCTAGCCATATGGAACCCTGAGGTGTATGTTGGCTATAGCATGTTCATTGTAGGAACTGGATTGCATCAAGATGGGATCTATCTACCTCGGTGGTAGAGGAGCAGCCCTATGATGATCATGAGAATCAAGTCCAGAAGCCCATGGCCATGGCAGAGTGAAATAATAGAAAGAGTTTCTATTTAGATTTTCACATTGGACTCGAATCGAATGATTACATCATATGACAGAGACTAGGGTTTGACGAGTTCACCTTAACCCTAATCTGATCGGGGCTCAAGATAGAAGAACTTAATCACACAGGTAGCTGCACCAAGAGGTTCGCATTCAGCTCTGATGGGTTGCCACCATATACTGCTAGGTGTCACTGGTGGATTTTGGGAGCAATTAGAATGATTTAGATGATCGATCATTCTAGCTGTTCGAATCAGAAGAGTTCTGATCCATCGAAAGGAGTTTCGATGATGTCGATGATAGAGATCATGACATATCCCATTACCATACAGAACTGAACCTAACTGGGTCACACAAACAAGGGTTTGAATCTGGTGATCATCAATTGAACTGATCTAGTTCAATTGATCTGAATGAGATTCAATTAGGTTCAAGGAAAATCGTGCTAGCACTCGATTGAACCTAACGTTCTTCTTTTACTATCATAAATAAGTTGTCCTGACTGAGCCAAAGGAGTTTGTGCTCAATCAGAGGCCTTCATATGGTCTGACTGGAGGTTGTCCAAGTCAGAAAAGGTTGTCTTATTTTAAGTAACCATTTTTGGTCAATACCTGCCATTTTCTTGTTCTTTGACTTTGGTCAAAAGTCTACCTTTGACTTTGGTCAAAATGTTGACCATTGACACTTTGACTTTTGACCACATGTCATGCACCTATTGGAGAGCTGGTGGGGGCCTGTCCCCCTGCCAGAACCTGGCAAGGAGAAGGGCGCACGCCAAGGGTGGCGTGAGCCCAAGTTAGGAGGCGCCTAGGAGTCCTTGTTGGACAAGGACTCCACCTCCCTTTTTGGATTCCAATTAGAGTTCTACTAAGAATCCAGTTTGACTGGTCTTAGGCCCTCTAAGGAGGAATCCAGGGACTCTCTAAGGAATCCAGGGACTCTATTCCCACCAATCAGATTTAGATCTGATTTCACAAAGGGTTGTGATTGGTTGAGGAAGAAGAGGAGTTGGATCACAGCTTAGTCTATAAATAAGACCCTGCTGCGCCCTAAAATTAAGAATTCAATTTTAGCCCATGCCCCAAGGCTGCCTCTCCCTCCTTCTCCATGCCATAGCTTCTCTCTCTCCTTGCTCTCCACGTCCAAAAGTGTTTTGGACCTTAGGTTGGTGCGATTCAGATCAAGAGAAAGGCGATCAAAAGCAAGAAGGCTGCGCTGCTGCAAAGGACGACTGCAGATCTTCAAAAGAGTTTTGAAGATCCTCCAGATCAGATCCAGATCTGATTTTTGGAGGTGTGATAGAGAAGAAGAGGATCTCCAGATCCAACCCGAGTGGATATACCGGTAGAGGCCAGGCGCTTGCGTGGCTAGATCCAGAACCTTCCGCTGCAATCAGGATCATCTACAGGGTAATAGGATTACCCAAATCAGGTAAATTAAATTAAATTTGATTTAATTTATCTTATTTTATTTTATTTATTAAAATAATAAGAATTCAGATCTGAAACATATCAAGATCTGATTTTGAGATCAAGAGAAAAAATTTTTGAAATATATCTCTTGATCTGATCAGATCTGAACGAACCTGGACCGGGAAAATCAGGATTTTTTCCTTCAACTGGTATCAGAGCCATGGTTCTAAAAATTGTTTAGATCTGATTTTAAATTTTATTTTAATTAGAAAATAAGTGATTTTAGATGTCACATGAGATGTGATCAGATCTGAAATCAAAAAATTAAAATTAAATGATTTGGATCTAAGAACATGAAGATATGCATGACTAGTTCTAGAATAGAATAGTTCTATAGAATAGTTCTGCATGTCTTTGATTTAATCTGATTAAATCATATTTTAGATCTTATTTATTTACTATTTTTTGATATTATAAGTGTTATAATAACATCTAAAAAATAGCAAATAAAAATTATTTAATTTTAAATATCATATGAGATATGATTGATGCATGTCTAGACTAGTTGTAGAATAGTTCTACATAATTGTCTAGATTAGAATTTATTTTGATTAGATCAATTTAAATCTAATTTTTTAGATTATTATGAGATAATTTAGATCTGAAAATATGCATGATTTGATACATGAGATGTATGCAAAAATGATTATGATCATTTTTATATGAGATATATTGATATTAGATCTATATGAGATATATGATATAGATTAGTATTACATGTTCCTGATTAAGGCGTTCCTCTTGGCCGTCCGGTCATAAGAACGAAGAAGGGTTTAAAGGCCCTCTCTTCCCATTCGATGGGGTGTTCTTATGATGTGTAGGGGTGCTGCGTGTTCGTCCTTAATCAGAAACCCAAAACTTACTTTCTGCAAAACCCTAGATCCTGAAACCCTAGGATTTATTGTGCATATTTTGTTTATGAACCCTACTTAATTAAGAATTAAGTTTATGGAATATTAATTAGGTCTAAAATTGAGAATTTCAGATCTAAGACATATTCATAATACTGGGTTCGGGCTTGGGTAGCTCAATTAGGTCTAAGCGGTTGATCAAACCGAATCAAGAGTTGGTTAGATGGGATCAACAATGCTTAAATTGACCAGCCTAATAGGATTAAGTCTGGGTCAAGATCGAGTCACGATCAAGCAAGACCTAATTAGGCTCAGAGGTTAGAGTCTGGATTGTAGGCTAACCCAATTGGTTCTGACTCAACAATTTGGTGTCTAAGGTAAGTTTGGCACAGACGACCGACTGGTTTTTAATTGGAAGCTACTCGACCTGAATGCGTTCTTGTGCGAGTTAATGGCATATTCCTTCCACCGGTCTCACTTACCTGGCCATATCTGTTGACACAGTTCTGATCTGAGGTGGTCAATAATCCGAGCTAACCCATGCCACTAGGTTAGTCATAATTGTTATGACTAAGCCAAGTCTAGTTTAATGAGACCTGAATCAATTCTCCCTAAGAAAAGATTAAGTCTGAGGTCTTCCACCATTGTAGATGTGCGGGCCCTTCCCGGGGTTGATTGTTCTCGGCTGGATACAGTGGCTCAGTTGCACCGGAAAAGATGCAACCATGTCTATTAGGCATTGGATGCTATGGGCTGGAGGATGAGTTGGGCTCAATATTTCGGATACGGTGAGAGACTCAATTAGGAACCCAGTCTATGCAAATGGTGGGTCTGACTTAACTAAGGAGTGGATCAATATTCCGGATACGGTGAGATTCATGAATTAGAGACCAAGTTTGGGTGCACCATGATTAGAGAATCATTGAACAAGAGTTGTTCACTCATTGGCTAACCCATCACCAATAACTGTTAGGTGAGGTGATGAGTCAGTTGGTGAGACCGCACCACCCACTAGAAATCATTAATCATGGAGATTTTTGCATCTCTACAGAGGGAGTGTAGGGATCCGAGAAAATAGTGGGAGCTAATTTGTTTAAAAATAAAATCCCTAAACAAATTGGTCAAGTCAAAATTACAGTATCTAACTAGAATCTTTGACTCTCTACAGAAAATGAAAATGTCTGCGTCCAACCCATTGGCACGTATCCTAGACACACATAGACTGACTGACTGGACCCAATTATAAAGATTGGCTCAGGAACTACAAAATTATTTTGGGTTTCAGAGAAGTTAACACATGTTTTGGACCAGGACCCTCCCACCTTACCAGCTCGTCCATCCACTGAACAGAGAGCGTCTCTGGAAAAATGGATTGACGAAGATAATAAGGCCAGATATTACATGTTGGGCTCGATGTCTGATGAGCTCCAGCGCCAACATGAAGATATCGGGACTGCTCGCCAAATGTTGGCTCACCTGCAGGAGATGTTTGGTGAAAACAGAGTCGCGCAGCCAAATATCAAGTCACGAAATGACTTTTTAAGGCTAAGATGCGTGATGGGCAGTCAGTCCAAGATCACTGTCTGACAATGATCAAGGACATGGAAGAGCTTGAGAAGCTCGGTGTGAAGTTAGACTTGGACTTGCAGAACGATATTATTCTGCAATCCTTGACTGATGCATATGGGCAATTCATCATGAATTACCACATGCATAAACTTCAAAATTCCTTGGCCGAAGTTAATGAATATGCTGGTTACCGCTGAGCTTTCTATGAAAGGTTCTAAAGGCTCAGTTCTTGCTATGGAACGGACTTCTTCCAAAAGAAAGTCTTATGGAAAGAAAAAGAAGTCTGTGAAAAAGCAAAAGGTGGAAGGATCAAAGAAGAAGAAGGCAGAACCGAAGAAGAAGGCCGATGGCAAAGGAAAGTGTTTCCATTGCAACAGCGACGGCCATTGGAAGCGGAACTGCCCTACTTACCTGGCCACCCTGAAGAACAAGAAGGAAGGTCCTTCTGGAGGTATGCTCGTTATTGAGTCTAACCTTACGGTTTCTTCTGCATCCAGTTGGGTGCTTGACTCTGGTTCTAGTGCTCATCTGTGCACTTCTATGCAGGGTCTTGAGGATAGCAGGAGGCTGAGGGATGGAGACATGATCCTACGCGTCGGTAATGGAGCAAGAGTTGCTGCAGTAGCCGTGGGAACATACCCTCTTCGATTACCATCTGGTTTAGACTTAGTTTTTGAAAGACTGTTTATTATGTGCCTGCAGCTAGCAGGAATTTGATTTCTGTTTCATGCTTAGCACAAGAAGGTTATGTGATCACCTTCTTTAAGGACCATTGTAACATTCTTTATGAAAGAAATAAAATTGCAAATGGTTTCCTTATTAATGGTCTTTATCAGTTACATATTGATGTACCTGTTTTAACTATCGAGCAAACGTGAATGCCAAACGACCTAGGGATAGTCCAAACGACAGATATCTATGGCACCTGAGATTAGGTCATATAGCAGAAGATAGGATTAACAAATTGGAGAAAAATGGGCTATTGAGTCCATTGACTTTTGAGTCATATCCAACTTGTGAATCTTGTCTTCAAGGCAAAATGACTAAACTCCCTTTTGTTGGACATGGGGGAGAGGGCCACAGATCTCCTTGCCCTAGTACATACTGATGTGTGCGGCCCATTTGATGTGCCGGCTAGAGGCAATTTTGTCTACTTCATTACCTTTACCGATGATCTGTCTAGGTATGGGTATGTGTATCTTATGAGACACAAGTCTGAAGCTTTTGAAAAGTTCAAAGAATTCAGACATGAAGTAGAAAAACAAACTGGAAAACCCATTAAGGTTCTTCGATCAGATCGAGGAGGTGAATACCTTAGCCGGGAATTCCTAGACTATCTTAAGGAAAATGGCATAGTCTCTCAATGGACTCCACCAGGAACACCTCAACTCAACGGGGTTTCAGAACGGAGAAATCGGACTCTATTGGATATGGTTCGATCCATGATGAGCTTCACAGACCTCCCTGATTTTCTTTGGGGACATTCATTATTAACTTCAATCTATTTACTGAATAGGGTTCCCTCTAAAACCGTTCCTACCACACCGTATGAGATATGGCACGGTAAGAAACCAAGTCTGAGTCATCTCAGAATTTGGGGTTGTCCGGCTCATGTCAAAAGACAACAAGCGGACAAGTTAGAGTTTAGGTCCTTTAGAGCTCGATTCATAGGATATCCTAAAGAGTCATTAGGATACTATTTCTACATTCCAGAAGACCACAATGTGATTGTGAGTCGACATGCCATATTTCTTGAAAAATAGTTTATTCAAGATAGTGGCATTGGAAAGCAGATTAAGCTTGATGAGAAAGTCTCACAAGCAGAACGAGCTAAGGACCAAGTGGAACCAAATCAGGTTGAGCCAATAAGAACACTACCTCCTCCACCTCGTAGATCGGAAAGAGTTTTCCCATCCCCCTGAAAGATACTTAGGTATTATTTCAGAGGAAAGTAGAGGAAAATGTTCCTCATAGGTAATGGTGCTCATGGTGATGATCCCAAAACCTACAACGAGGCGATATCAGATATCGACTCCGAGAAATGGCTTAGAGGCAATGAAGTCAGAAATTGACTCGATGCACTCAAACCAAGTCTGGACCTTGGTAGATCCACCAGAAGGTATAGTACCTATTGGGTGTAAATGGATCTTCAAGAGAAAGATTGGTGCAGATGGGAATGTGGAGACATTCAAGGCTAGACTAGTGGCAAAAGGTTATAGTCAACGTGAAGGCATTGACTATCAGGATACCTTTTCCCCAGTAGCTATGCTAAAATCCATCCGCACATTGCTTGCCTGTTGCAGCAGCCTATTTCGATTATGAAATATGGCAAATGGACGTGAAAACGGCATTCCTAAATGGATATCTTGAGGAAGATATCTATATGGAACAGCCGCTAGGTTTCACATCCAGTGATACTGATCACAAGGTTTGCAAGCTGCAAAGGTCCATATATGGACTTAAGCAAGCATCTCGGAGCTGGAACACTCGTTTCAATGATGTGATCAAAAAGTTTGGTTTCATCAAAAATGAAGAGGAACCATGTGTTTTCAAAAGGGTCAGTGGGAGCGCTGTTGTCTTCCTCGTATTGTACGTGGATGACATCCTCCTTATTGGGAATGATATTCCCATGTTGACATCAGTCAAGATGTGGTTGTCTAAGGAATTCTCCATGAAAGACCTAGGTGAAGCATCCTTTATTCTAGGAATTAAGGTCTATAGGGATAGACCGAATAGGATGCTAGGACTTTCACAGAAGATGTACATAGAGGAAGTACTAAAGAGGTTTAGTATGGAAAACTCTAAGAGGGGATTAATACCCTTCAGACATGGTATTCATCTTTCCAAGAAGATGTGCCCCAGCACACCTGAGGAAATAGAACGCATGAGCAAGATCCCTTATGCTTCTGCAATAGGGAGCCTCATGTATGCCATGCTATGTACACGACCTGATATAGCCCATGCTGTGAGTGTCACAAGCAGATATCAGTCAAATCCAGGTGAAGAACACTGGACTTCTGTGAAATGTATCCTTAAGTACTTGAGAAGAACTAAGGATATATGATGTTGGTCTTTGGTAATGGAGAACTCCAAGTCCAGGGATACACAGACTCGGATTTCATGTCCGATATAGAGATGATCGAAAGTCGACATCTGGGAGTCTGTTTGTGTGCAATGGTGGAGCTGTCAGCTGGAAGAGTTCCAAGCAAACGGTGATAGCAGATTCCACCATGGAAGCAGAATATATCGCTGCATCAGAGGCTGCGAAGGAAGCATTCTGGTACAAGAAGTTTGCTGCAGAAATTGGAGTAATGCCATCAGATGCCATTCCTCTATACTGCGACAACAATGGCGCCATAGCCCTTGCTAAGGAGCCGAGGTCTCACCAGAAATCCAAGCACATTGAGCGGCGATATCACCTCATCCGCGATTACCTTCGAGAAAGGTTACGTGTCGAGGTCAAGAGAGTCAACTCTCCACAGATAATGTGGCAGACCCACTTACAAAGCCGTTGGGCCAGCAGAAGATCGAAGCCCACCTTGAGAAGATGGGACTTAGACTTGTAGCCAATTGGCTTTAGGACAAGTGGGAGATTGTTAGATATATGTGCCCTAGAAGCCAGAATTGGCTGACACTTGTAATACACTTCTAGGGGCAAAATTATAATTTTGACTATAAATTAATAAAATGGGTTATTTTCTATCACATATGTGTATTTAGTGTCTGTGATACATCCTTTGAGTTAATGGTAATGATAATTCATATTTTCAAGAGTTGAAAATTTAAGACATGAATAATCATTATTAACTCATAAAAATGCTCCCGACCATAGGATCATCACGAGGATGGTGATTGATCCGGAAGGTTGGTGTACGATCGCTTCTCTTTAGTAGATGAGTCTTGAGTCTACGGTGTGGAGACACCGGAGCGAGAGTACAGGTACTCGTTAGAGAACGAGGGCACTGAGCGTGACCACCTCGAGTAGTCATTAGGAAGTCTACCTTCTCGTCAATGACTGACTCGATGCTGCAGTAGTGTGTCTGGTTCTTTGACCTGAGATGCATCGGCAGTTCACCTTGAGGGTGTTATAGTTTGACTACACCATTACTCGGTCTCCTAGCCATATGGAACCCTGAGGTGTATGTTGGCTATAGCATGTTCATTGTAGGAACTGGATTGCATCAAGATGGAATCTATCTACCTCGGTGGTAGAGGAGCAGCCCTATGATGATCATGAGAATCAAGTCCAGAAGCCCATGGCCATGGCAGAGTGAAATAATAGAAAGAGTTTCTATTTAGATTTTCACATTGGACTCGAATCGAATGATTACATCATATGACAGAGACTAGGGTTTGACGAGTTCACCTTAACCCTAATCTGATCGGGGCTCAAGATAGAAGAACTTAATCACACAGGTAGCTGCACCAAGAGGTTCGCATTCAGCTCTGATGGGTTGCCACCATATACTGCTAGGTGTCACTGGTGGATTTTGGGAGCAATTAGAATGATTTAGATGATCGATCATTCTAGCTGTTCGAATCAGAAGAGTTCTGATCCATCGAAAGGAGTTTCGATGATGTCGATGATAGAGATCATGACATATCCCATTACCATACAGAACTGAACCTAACTGGGTCACACAAACAAGGGTTTGAATCTGGTGATCATCAATTGAACTGATCTAGTTCAATTGATCTGAATGAGATTCAATTAGGTTCAAGAAAATCGTGCTAGCACTCGATTGAACCTAAACGTTCTTCTTTACTATCATAAAAGTTGTCCTGACTGAGCCAAAGGAGTTTGTGCTCAATCAGGCCTTCATATGGTCTGACTGGAGTTGTCCAAGTCAGAAAAGGTTGTCTTATTTTGTAAGACATTACCTGCCATTTTTGGTCACCTGCATTTCTTGTCTTTGACTTTGGTCAAAGTTGACCTTTGACCTTGACATTGCCATTGTCATGACCATTGGAGAGTGGGGCTTTTCCCCCTACAGAACCTGCAAGGAGGGGGCGCATGCCAGGGGGCTGTGCCCCAAGCCTAGGAGTCCCAACAATGGGACTCCATTCCTTTTGGATTCCAATTAGAGTTCTCCTAAGAGTCCAACTTTGACTGGTCTTAGGTGCCACTCTAAAGAGGAATATGGGATTCTAATCTATTGAATCAAATGATCATTCCCACCAATCAGATTTAGATCTGATTTCACAAAGGAGCCATGATTGGTTGGAGAAGAGGACTGATCACATAGCAGGATCTATAAATAAGACCTATCTGCGCCTAGAATTAGGAGGTTCTACCCTTTTCCCATGCCCAAGGCTTCTCTCCCCTCCTTCTCCATGCCACCTTCAGTCTCTTCTCTCCTCTCCATGTCCAAAAGTTTTTGGGTGCCAGTTTGGTGCAATCAGATCAAGAGAAAGGCGATCAAAAAGCAAGAAGGCTGCGCTGCTGCAAAGAGGACGACTGCTGATCTTCAAAAGAGTTTTGAAGATCCTTCCAGATCAGATCCAGATCTGATTTTTGGAAGGATGATAGAGAAGAAGAGGATCTCAGATCCAACCCGAGTGGATACCGGTAGAGGCCAGGCGCTTGCGTGGCTAGATCCAGAACCTTCCGCAACATCAGGATCATCTACAGGGATAATAGGATTACCCATAATCAGGTAAATTAAATTGATTTAATTTATTTTATTTTATTAATAATAAGATCAGAACTGAAGAGTCTCTGATCTGATTTAGATCTAAGAGAAAAAATTTTTGAAATATCCCTCTTGATCAAATCAGATCTGAACGAATCTAATCCGAAAAATAAGGTTTTTCCCTTCAATGTTTGCATAGGTACTATCGAGTGCGCAGGGATAATGTGATTGTGCAGGAGGATATTGCCAGGTATGCCAAGGCTTGGGAGCACCAAGGTGGAGATTGTGAGGATTTGTGGTGCTTTCAAGCCTTGGGAGGCCACGGAAGGAGTCACGATGATGGCTCTAAGGATTCTAGGGGCTTGGTTGGTGCTTCAAAGACCTGGGACAAGATGGAGCAAGGAACCAAAGTCAGAGCTTAAAGGCTATAGAAAAAGAATTTTCTATAGGTTAGCCAACTTAGTCCAAAACTAGATCAACTAAGTCTCAGTGCACAGGCAAAATAGAGAGCTGCGTGTTCGAGACTGCTGGCACGGCACAGGACTGGACCGGCTCAGTTTCAGATTGAGCTGACTCAGTAGAACTTAGCCAGCTCAGTGCTGAGACTGAGCCGGCTTAGTGCGCTGGCAGAGTTACGCGATGGTCTATTTTGGGCTAGGATCTTGGATGATCCTAGGGGTCTTAAGGCCTGATTTGAGAGGTTTTAAGGGGGCTAATTTATGTATGGATCGGATTTAGATCTAGAGGATTAGAGCATGGGAGATATGCATGTACATGGGCTCGATAAGTGCTTTCATGTATTGGGTTAGCCGGGGAGATTTTTAGTCGGGCCTAATGGCTATGTATAAATATATAGGTTGTATTTGGATTTTAAAGGTTGGAATCAATACAGACCTTTTCTCCCTCAACCCTCTTCTTCTCTTCTCTCTAAAGTTAACTGCCCTAAGCATTCTGAAGAAGACCTATGAGAAGGAAGGCATGCTCCTAAAGCCCAAGGAGGAAGGCGCCCTAACCACATCATAGATCCAGGTGGAGGATTAATTGGTCTCTGCTCATAGAGAATCACCGGTTCTTCCGATGTCCGTGCTAAAAATTAGGAGCTTCTGCAATATGTAATCGTGTTTGTGATGTCAAGATATTGGCATTTGAGCGGATATCATAGGTTCCTATATGTTGGGTATTCAAGATAGATGATGTTCTAGAACATTGTTGGAGATAATAAATGCAGATGTACTCCTAATTCAGTTGCATGCTATCCAGTGTCTCCACACCACTGTGATTATAAGACAATCACACATATGATAGCCAGCAACCTAACACTCAAAAAGTTAATTATCCTAATTAATATAATTATTCATTATCAATGAATAATTTAAGAACTATCTGATAAATTCTCCTTATCAATTGATTGGTGTTCTAAAACTTCATCATAAGATAGGAGTTTATTTAAAGAAAGATAGAATTTTAATGATGAATAAGATGATTTAGATTTAGGACATATTCTCACCTAACCAACCCTCTTCCTTTGGAGGCAGTTCTTCTACTAATGTGCAGAATAATCGGGATAGAGCATGCAAGAGCAAATCTCAGCCACTTTTCAGAAGATTCTCGATCAATTTCTTAATGTAGGTCGAAAGATTGAGAGAAGACCAGGGCATTAGTTTACTAGCTTACTGTTCTTCCGTAAGTGTCCTTGTGACTGCTGCTCGGCTCTTTTTTACTTGTTTTGTGTGTATATCTGTGTTATCTAATTCTTTTAGTCGAAAGAGCACCATCAAGCATGGATGAAGGTTACTACGATGATTCCTCCTAAAATTGAGGTTTCAAGAGAGAGAACCCAGCTTCCGAGCTCAAGAATGGTGACAACGTCAGCTTGCAATTCTGAAGGAGTAGTGATAAAAGACGAAGCAGTAGAGATCACAAGAGGATATCCAGGTCCAAGAATGAGGGATCTGCAGATCAGATACTACGAATGAGATGAATTGAAGGCACGTGTTAGAGACATCCATAGCTCTAGGGGATCGGACGAGTGCTACTTGCGATGATGCAGTAGCGGACATAAAACAATAGTCGGATGTCTTCTGATTACTAATGAGGTTCTACTTTTTCTCCTGAATGGATTATAGATTCTGCTTATTTTCATCATTATGTGCAATGAGAGAAGCGGTTGACTCTCGAGAGATCAGTGAAAGGCAACTATGTTCTACAGATGGATCAAGCTATTGACATAAAGGATAGCAGAACTGATTAACATGAAGCTCATGATGAAATAATGATAGAAGTTGGATGAGATCCGATCCATACCTAGCTTAAGAAAAACTAATTTCACTGAGGTCAAACTAGATTCCGATCGGCTTAGATCGACAAGCTCATGGAAAATATTGAAGTCATGTGCAGCAGTGAGGTGGTGATAAGAGAAAGAAAGTAATAATAAGGACAACTACCTCATGCAGAGCGCCCATTTTTTTGTGCAAGCTAAGCTCTAGGTTGGAGGTGGATCGCAGGCATCGAGACATGAAGACTTGGGAGAACAGAGAGGCGACAATCTAGAGTGGAGTTTCTATTACCGATAGGAGGCCTACCCCCAAGTTAGGTCTCAGGTTAGAGTGATCACAGCCATTTGACAAGTAGGACTCGAGCAAGCTCACTCCCATGTTTGCCATACCACTGAAGACCAGCAGGCGTGCCCCAGGGCATAGGGGCGAGATGGGATCATAGGCTCTCAACAAGATAAGTAAAAGATCGAATATCGAAGTTGAGATTGGAGATTGTTGAAAAAAATAACCTCAAGATTCGAAATCCATAATAGTTCTAGAACAAGATTCAAGACGATGAACCGATAATCCAACGAGCCCAAGAAGTGGTCCCAAACAAAGTTCAAATGGAGAGTATGTATGAAGAAGATCGAGTGATCGGCAGCCTCAGCCCGTCGAAGGGGCCCATTAGGCAGCGATTGGCAGCAGCGTGGCCTAAAACTCTCCTTGGTTTAGTGTTAAGCAACATAAATCTAATCCACCCCCCAAGCACTCCCCTTGAAAATTTTACTATAATTACAAGAATTACAGTAAGATTATTTTTTAG